>MJUT01039727.1:149658-164790 GCA_002080005.1 Gigantidas platifrons
TCCAGAAAATGAAATTAGGTTATATGACAAAAACTCTGAATCAGATTATTTTTTTTCCCTCCACCAAAATCATAATATTTTTTTCTGCAACATTGGGAATCAGAATATTTTTTTTAGGAGAAAACTATAATTCACTCCTACACATTTACTACCATCAGTACATACAAGTAATATTCATACCACGTTTTTCAGAGTTAAACGATTAAACAATCGAACGCTAAGGAATGATGTCTATGAATTGCTTGTCAATACACATGTGCAAATTAAAATATATCGGGAGTTTTATCATGATATTATTTATATAGCCAATGGAGGACATCATGATAGAATTAATTGTTTAACTAGAAAAAATAAACGTTACAAATGATTGGTAACATGAAGCCATGCAAAATCACATCTAGCAGTTGATTATTGCATACCACTCTGAAGGTAATAAAAGTACAGCCCAGATATTACGTGTGCAATATTTCCTATCTTGCGTGTATTATTTCATAGTTCGTAGCTATTGATTACATTTTAGTATATAAACCATAAAACAACAAAGGAAAAGAATCCATTCATGTTACCAAATTATTTTTTAAATTGAACAAACTAGAGCCTTGTATCAGACAGTACACTGGTGTCTTAGACATAAATACCAACTATAGTCTTGTATCAGACAGTACACTGGTGTCTTAGTCATAAATACTAACTAGAGCCTTGTATCAGACAGTACACTGGTGTCTTAGACATTAATTCAAGCTAGATCTTTGTATCAGACAGTACACTGGTGTCTTAGTCATAAATACCATCTAGAGCCTTGTATCAGACAGTACACTGGTGTCTTAGACATTAATACAAACTAGAGCCTTGTATCATACAGTACAATGGTGTCTTAGTGATAAATACAAACTAGAACCTTATATCAGAAAGTAATCACCATGTGTTGTGCATACCGACAAATATATTCCGTACAATGATAACAAAATATGTTTCGTTTATCGTGAAATTCATATTTATTTTACTTTCTTCCGAGCTCATACACCCTCTTTACCACCCTCTATTAAGGAATTGGGTTAGAATAGTTTTGCTGTATTTGTTTGTAAATATAGCATGCATGATAATTTATGTATAAATAAGAAATTGGTAAAACAGATGCTTTATATGTTATAAAACATATGTTGTGAGACAGCTAAAGATATGTTTTTATTAGTTTTCTTTATCTTGGAGGTATGTCTTGAGTTAAATGATGTCTGGTAAGACCAATGGCGTAGCTAGACATGTAGGTGAGTGAAGGCATAAAACTTACGGCGAGGGATCTGGGGGCTGCTGTAGGACCCCAGCGGGTCCAGAGCAGGTTCCTGCTAAGGGGTCCAGGTGGCGAAGCCCCACGGAAGCTCCGGAGATCTTGTGTTTTTGCTATGCTAAAATCTTGTGTTTTTGTTATGCTAAAATCTTGTGTTTTTGCTATGCTAAAATTGCTCTAAATTAAGAATGTACATTATGCTAGAAGTGATATTTTTGTTCAATCATTACGATTCAAACACCACTTTGTAGCTATTTATTCTGTAGATTCTGACGTCTTTTTCCTTTTATTACCCTTTATTAGAAACTTGTCCATTGCTTACAAAAAGACTTCCTTCGTAACTAAGGGATCGACCATTTAACTTGCAAAATGGGTTTTTTTTTGTTCCGAAATATTTTTTCGGACAACACAAGAGTTAGAATATTTATTTTTTCTTGTCGCGCAAAGCGCAAAATTTGTTTTCCAGAAATTTACATTAGGTTATATGACAAAAACTCTGAATCAGATTATTTTTTTTCCTCCACCAAAATCATAATATTTTTTTCAGCAACATTGGGAATGAGAATATTTTTTTAGAAGAAAACCATAAGTCATTGCTTTACATTTACTACCATCAACATATACAAATAATATTTATACCACGGTTTTAAGAGTTAAACGATTAAACAATCGAACGCTAAGGAATGATGTCTATGAATTGCTTGTCAATACACATGTGCAAATTGAAATATATCGGGAGTTTTATCATGATATTATTTATATAGCCAATGGAGGACATCATGATAGAATTAATCGTTTAACTAGAAAAAAAACCCGTAACAAATGATTTGTAACATGAAGCCATGCAATATCATATCTAGTCGTTGATTATTGCATAGCACTCTGAAGTTATTAAAGCTACAGCCCAGATTTTACCTGTGCAATATCTCCTATCTTGCGTGTATTATTTCATAGTTCGTAGCTATTGATTACATTTTAGTATATAAACCATAAAAAGAACAAAGGAAAAGAATCCATTCATGTTACCAAATTATTTTTAAATTGAACAGGTGTTTGATATTTCTCTATCACTTGACAAAATTGTTAGGTCAAAATATGGGCCATTCTTACTTTTTTGTTCTATTCTTCTTTTTGTTGTTTTGATATATTTACTCATGGTTCATTTATTTTAATGGCATTCACTTTGTATTTATATTTCTTATTTAATTGTTTTGTGGTAGACATGTACGACCGACAGACGTGCAAAATAATAAAATCGGAGACACGATTTAAATCTTACCCTAGGTTGTCCCAGATTTTACGATCTTGTATCTTTCAAAGTGTTTGACTCTTTTGCTCATCCCTTTCTACACTGTCCAAGCTTGCTTACTTTTAGTAAATACAAAAGGGTACAGGTCAACTCGTACCTTCACCAACTCGTTCCCTACCAACTCGTACCCCATTTTTACCAACTCGTTCCCTATTTTTACCAACTCGTACCCCATTTTTACCAACTCGTCCCCTATTTTTAATATGATAAACTTTTGAAGTTTATGATAAACTCATACGTTTTTATTTAAGAAAAATCACACATATATTCTGTAATATTTCTGCAAGTCTAAGTTCAATAAATAAATATTTGTTTATCATTATTATTATGAAAAATTGTTTAAAACATGCAGAAGGCTTTGAAAATTGTTTGAAAAATAAGTATGCCATTTATGTGTGGCTACTTTGAAAAAAAAATGAATTACCTAAATATCCTCCAATTTTTGTGTTTTCTTTAAGAAAGATACATCAGTAACAAACCTGTAAAATTTCAATAGCATATCTTTTACCATTTTGAAATTGTGAGCATAGACGGAAGGTGACCATTTTTCCCTTTATTTTGTACAGGTTTCCTACGTTACATTATGCTTTAAGCATGAGAATGTACAGCTAATGTTTGTATAATCATGTCGTTTGGTGTTTTTTGTAAAGTGCCGAAACTGGGGATGGATTGAAAATAATAATCATTTTATCCGACCGAGAAGATTTTAAACATTATATATTATATAATGAAATACATTTAAAATACTGTCAAGACATGGATGTATATCAACACAGTGTGGGAACGGAAGTGTATAGGAAATAAACAACTTCGGTATTTGTGATGGTGTATAGCGACAATCCATTGCTTGCTGGACATGTAGCGTTAAAAATATGTTTTTTTTTTTTATTTATTTTAATTTGGAAAGATTATTGACGTATATAGCGCTATATTTGCGTTCTTTGTTTCTTTATAATCATTTCTATAAGATCTAAGATGCTACTTTAACCGTGTGTAAAATATTCAGCTGCAAATCACTAAAGCTGTCGCATTTTAATATCAAAAGATGATTTTAAACATGCATTATTATAGTCCATAAAGTAAAGTTTAACTAGCCAATGCGACTATTATATACACAAATATCACTGTTATATCATGTAAAAGTATTAAGTCAATATATGCTTCACAAATGCACAAAAGATGCCTTTAATTATAGTCGGTGTCTTTATGATAAGTGTATAGTTGCTTGTTCGTATAGGATATATTTGCTTGCGAATTTTGTGTATAGTTGCTTGCCAAATATTTAAACTTAAAAGTTAGCTATGTTACATATTGAACAAAAAGGCGAGTGTATCATCAGATATTGTGGTAGGCCATGTGACGAGGTAGCAGAACGAGTCTGGCCTATCAAAATATATGATGGTGCACGAGAAACTATGTTCAATAAAGGACTTGTATCTTGCGACGTCAATTAAAGTTAGCGACATCAATCAGAACTCCCGCGGAAACGCGCTCTTAGTTGGAGGGAAATCTTCATAATCTGCACGAGCCGCACCAGATGAGAAAACGTTTTTGAACGGTGAACAGGAAAATGGATTTGGATGACTAAAAATATGAATCCTAAGGAGGATTTAACGCTTTCAAAATTTTGTGAAAGAATCGAAAGTGACAATAAAAATGTGTGCACAACACACAGGAAATTAAAACCATTGATTTTGATGATTTGGACTTTCTTTCACAGGATAATATTTAAAAAAAAACGATTTGGATTTGTTTCCCCTGTGAAATCGACGACGCCACGCTGTCACAGGTCGTTTAATAGAGTTTTGTTATCGCTTGTCGTCCGTCATTTTTGAATGTCCGTCATTGTAAACAGTTGTATCATCACTTGTGTTGTCCGTCATTTTAATTTCCCGGAATCGAAGATTCGGGGGCACATAGTTTTTGGCCTGTCCGTCTGTCTATGTCAAAGATTGGGACGGGGGCATCAGTGTTTCACAAACTCATAATGTTCGGTTTTGAAAACCTTTTGTATCCGTCATTTTGTTTTTTTTTTATTTTGCTGTTTGAGTGAGAGCATGTAAGCTTTATGATGATATAACGTAGGTTATGTTTCAATCGCAACTACAGCTTCTTCAATCCCCTCTATTTCAAATAATTCGTCCATTGTAACTATCTGCAATGAGAAAATTATGAGAAATGCATTTTACAAAGCCAGGCGCGAACCCACGCCGTATTGGTAATAGGCTTGTATGAGTTGTTAGATCCAACGACCTAACTCAACGAGCCATTCGGGCCCCTTATAAGGTAATAAAAGTACAAACCTGTTGATGCAAAACAAGCAAAGGGACGAGTATGTAAAGGGGAAAGAAACGTATTAGTTTGTAGACACCAGGGTAGGTAATAGTTATTACAAACCTATCAGCATTGTTTAATTTAGTATTCAAAATGTAATAAAATATGAGTTATACACTAGAACAGGTTTGTTGGCTAGCCTATTGCGTAAGTAACGGCATATTTGTTCTTGACAAATACCATAGTTTTCCCAACAGATAATGATTTTATCCTCTCGATCGTCAAAGTACTGATTGCTAAACATTTGGACGCTTCAGATACACTTAACTATGAAATTTTATTGAAAGAGAAAATCAAGCGACTATACACTGCGTTTACAAGCGACTATCCACTACATATCTGATTGCCAACAAGCACCTATACACTGAATTCTTGCATCACTATCTTTGACCAAAATTTCTTGGCATTGATACAACTTACAAAAATCTGTCTTTGCATGTCAAAAGTATATATTAAATGCTTTTAAAAAACGTATATGTCAATATCATAACATTTTCGAATATTTTGTAAAAAGCTGTCAAACAAGACAGGCACTCAAACTTCTACTGATCGGTGGTAATTTTTGGGACATTTTATCTTGCATTTGCAGCATTATTGCAGTGTTTCCATGCATCAAATATACACATGGACCTTCGTAAGGCAAATTAAAACTTCGGTTGCTTTGTATAAGCTAAAACCATTACAAAATCTTACCTGAGGTAATATTTTTACAGTCCTGCAAGCGATGGATCGTCGCTATACACCATCACAATATTGAAGTTGTTTATTTACTATACACTTCCGTTCCCACATTGTGATCAATAAATACTGCCAAGACCTGGATGTTTATCAATAAATCAACAACAGTTTACTTCAGAAATTGAAAACAATGTTGTGGGGAAATGCTTACAGTGTATGCAGGACCTCATGTTAAGGTTGTCCATCAATTGAAAATCCATAAAAAATCGTGTTTTTACTTTTTGGTTCAATACACGCGAAAATGTATTAATTTTTCTCATTTAAGCCATAAACGAATAAAATTATGTGTGATCTACTCAAAATGAAAAAAAAAAATTAATAATAATCACTCACAGATGGCACGTGGTCACATTAAAGAAAAAGTAGCATCGTGACCACTAAAACCGTGCAGAACAACGGCATAACGATGTTCAATACAAGTAATGAAGGAACCGGTGGATTGGGGATATCCTATTCTTCAATAAAATGCGTTGCAAAGTGTTGAATTTCATTTAATTAAATGTACGAATAGGTTGAAAGCCCAAATATGCAAGAAGACCCCCTTTTTCCGAGTTCTATGGGATATTTCTTGCTACGCTCAATCCCTGTAAATATCGTATTTAATGATAAAGTCTGTAGACTGATAACATTTTTCCAAGATCAGTCTTCGGGATGCCGTTGTTCTATTGCATTTTTTTAAATTTAATAAACACATGCTAAAAAACGATTATTTTAAAACGCTTAAAGGACGTAGGGTTTTTGTAATATCGATTGCGGACGTGTAGATATTCCGGATAAGTTACGTCACAGTAAACGTCATGTAATACACTCGTCGTTTTCATTTTCATTTAATAATCAGCGTAGTAACAATTTTCCATAAATACATGTTTTATAGATGTGCTTTAAAAGCTTCCGTCTTCACAAATTAATTTGCATTGTTTATCTGCTGAAATATCTAAACAACAACGTTACCGTAGCATTTTACATGTGTAGACCCTCTCTACTTCTTTTTGGATAATAACAATAGAAGCAATTCCGTCTTAACAGCATCCCGGGCCCCCGGTCAAAACAGTGCATTGGGGCCCATCCCTACACAACCACTCATAGGATTAAAACTGTAAATCTATATAAAATTAAACACATATATATATTGTATTGGTATTTCCAACACAGTCAGTGTTAAAACATTAGAACAACATACAATACACAATATACATAGATAAGGATGGGGCCCCTATGATTGTGGGCCCCCGGGCAACTGCCCAGCGTGCCCATGCGTTAAGACGGCACTGAATACACACCTCTCCTACATCCCTCCAATGTTAATGTTAAAGATTTACATACCACGCTGGACGCAATGTGATGATAATACCTTACATGACCCTTTGGGTCTGGTCATGGTGAGGTAGGCGTTGAACCATGTGCGTTTTGTATAAACATGTACTATAATTATATGCACGCGCAACAAAATAGTTCCAAAACTTGATAGCGTAAAATAGTTAAAGCATTTGGTTTTGCAGTTTCTAAGAAAAGCATTAAATATTAATATGAAAAGTTATGGATAAGAGACGACAGACACTAAATGATAATACTTCACTTGGCCGTTTTGGCCAGTTGAACTTACAAACATGCTTAATTTCAAATAGGTAAACATCATAAAAATATTCAAAAACCACAAGAAATAAGGTTTGGTAAATAATTAATGAAGTGAGTGATTGTTGTTTAACGCCAGACGACCAATATGAAGAACTTGTTATTTCCAAGAACTCTGGTAAACCTTACAAACATACTAATTTTGACAAAGAAGACATTTTGGCATATCACAAATCATCCATGTCATCACTGAATATTCCGATAAATGAAGAAAATTGTGAATTATCCACTTTATACTGGATACCAAAATTTCAGAAGAATCAATATTTAGACAGGTATATTCCCAGTTCGTCTACTTGTTCAACAAAAGAACTATCTATAGCTACAACTAAAATGGTGCAGGCAGTCAAAGGAGGACTACCATCATACTGTGACAAATTATATTCACATGGTAACATCAATCAAAAGCACCGCATCGGTGGCGTAATGGTTAGCGTGCTCGCCTCGAGTGCAGTAGATCGTCGGTTCGAGTCCCGGTCAGGTCAAACTAAGGACTATAAAATTGGTATTTGTTGCTTCTCCACTAAGTACGCAGCATTACGGAGAAAGAGCAAATGCTGGTTGGCTCGGAATCAGAATAATATGTCCGAATGGAGTGTTATTTCTTCCCGCGGACTGTTGTTTCAGTGAGCTAGCACTATAAAAATCCAACTCAGCGTGTTGGTCTAGAACAAAGCTGACCTCATCATAATCTCATTGATAATTAACTTGTTCTCGCCATAATATAGCTGAAAAATTGCTGAATTGGCATTAAACAACAATCACTCACTTACTCAATCAATCAAAAGTGGATACTGTAAGAAGAGGGTAATTTTAATTCTCGAAAATTTCATCTAGCCAAATATTTGACATTTTTACCTTTTACACTTTCATTCCCTCTTTAAATTACATTATTCACAACACATTTTACTTTAAAATGGTGGCAACGTTACAAGTTTATAGTATTGGGTCACTAATTAACTTATTTTGTCAAGCACGAAACGAAAGGTAAAAAGTGCTACACATAAAATGAAGTCATCAAAATGTTCGAGTTCCTTATCGATAACATATATTTGTCGAGTTCGAATGGCACATTTTTCAACAAAGCATAGCTAGGCATCCCTATAGGAACTAGATGCGATAACGTAACCCTCATTCCGCTTGTGCTCCATTTAGGGTTACGAATCGATCCCATTCAACTTATGGGAGCAGCGCCCGGAGTGATTCACACCGGGCGGTTTTTTGTCCTAATTCCGTTGTAAGTGGTTGGAAAAATTAACGGGGGTAAAAGATAAATATATTAGGTAAACCTTGAGGTGTTAAATAATCGCTGCAGCAATCCATGGTAGACTTATATCCATCTGAAAATTTGAATGCTTGAAATATTCTTTCTGTCTGACATTTTGTTTACAAGTTGCTAGTTCACGCGCACTTGCCTCGTTTTTGAGATATCCTTATTTGGATCAATTCTATAGTAAAACCGACTTTTTCGTAGTAACAGTTTCCATATTTGGCATATATGGATAGGCTCCGCCCATTGCGAGGGTCTACGAAAGGTGTTATGGCGGACAAGTAACAATTTTCAAATACGAAAACGGTCTTGAAGATAGAAACAGGGATTGTAACACTTATTTCGTATCACCATTACTTACAAATTGTTGGGAATAATAAGATATGACCAGATATGCAAAAAGAAAGTTGAAATATTCACGGAACGAAAATTTTAATTTGCTCCCATACGTTGAATGAGATCGATTCGTAACCCTAAATGGAGCACACGCGGAATGAGGGTTACGTTATCGTATCTATATAGGAACAAAATATGCCCCTTTCCTCTCCAACTTTTTCTACACTCCTATGAGTCTGAGTTTATTCAGAAAAAAAAAAGAGTAGAGAGGCTTAAGCCTTTAATCTCACTCCCAGGTATATTAATGATGTTCTGCCAATTAATAATACGAACTTTGCTAACTGGATTCCATTAATAGAGATTGCTCGATAACTGAAGAACGAACATATCTTCCCGTAACATAATGAAGTAATGTTAATTTACGTAAATATATTTTGAGGGAGACCTTATTGCAATATTTGTCTTCAATTGTTCATTGAGTGTAAGTGATTAGATATATATTTTTTATTTTGGTGTTTAAAACAGTTAAAAATTAATATCACTTGCCAAATAATGGTTTAACAGTGACATTACAGTCTGCATACAAAATACATATTTTCCTAAAACGCTATTTATAGATATACTTCAGGAGGGGTGCTTTTCAAATTTATTTATATATTTTTTTTAATATTTCTTATTAAAATTTTCGCACAAATAAATAATTTTGCCAGACTTGGGAGAAAAAAAAATAATCTGACTAAGGAAAATCAAGCAGTATAATAGTTATGTAAAACTGGATATTGAATGGAACATTTCTTATTTCATATGTAAAGAAAAATAAATGATTCCATTCTCCCAAAACTTGTCTGTCCCATGGTAAAACAATAGCCACTTTTAGGCTTATTTATACCTTTTCGGCGACGGTCGTTCGACCATTGGCCGATTGTCGTGCAAAAATCGTGCGTGTTTTTACTAAAAAAGAGAAATGCCTTGGAAAAATCGACTGTCTACTAGCTTAACCACGTCACTTTATATTGAAGTAGCTGAACTAATCCAGGAGGGGTCATTTATATGTGTTAGGAATATCGAATTTACATATTTCTACGATTTTTCTATTGATTGCTGGAACTGCTCCGAGAGTGTGATACATATTTTTTCATTTTATTATAGGTTATGAAAAAAAAACCAGCTGAGTTGCAATTGTTAAAAAAAATATGGTTGTGACCCGTCTTCCATAATTAAAATCGCAAAAATGAAATACAACCGAATTGATATCAAATGGTAATTTGTTTCGACCTAATTTAAAATAGACATTGACATTCTTCAATACTTCTACATCACGTTCACGATCTTTTATTACAACACTATTTAACTCGAGTGTACATTTTTGTCCTGTTCTAGTTAAAGGCCTTTATCAAACAGTGTACATGTAATGCAGTTAGTACGCTTTTAAACCACAGCAAGATATGTCTGTTTTCTCATGTTGCTGTAGG
Organism: Gigantidas platifrons; assembly: GCA_002080005.1. Lineage (NCBI taxonomy): Eukaryota > Metazoa > Mollusca > Bivalvia > Mytilida > Modiolidae > Gigantidas > Gigantidas platifrons. The sequence goes on from MJUT01039727.1 coordinate 160,035, forward strand.
GGGTCGCTATTATGCAAGCGACATATTAATTGCAAACCCCATTGACTGGCTATATGCTGCCTGGTCTGACATCTTAGCTATTTATTTGTCTTTTCTTCAATTGAGCTATATAGATGGTGTACGGCTGTGTGTTAGAGACGACACTATATGGGTGGGCTGTTGTTGAGAAGTCTACAAATCATTGTGTAGTAAGATGGATGTAAATAGTTTTGATTTTTATTGATGATCGTATTAAATAATATATATGTACATACAGTGACTTAATTTTTCATATTTTGCATGTATTTATTTATTTTTTACGCTTGGTCACAAAATCATCGGTAAATCCTGGCGAAACCTTTGTCTAATAAAAACCTGTGCCATTTCGGGACGGATAGGAAATAGTTGTGGATAGGATGAAGACGATGTAAATTGTGTAGGATGCATTTAATCTGGTGATGTTTTGTTTTTGTTGTTGTAGTTGTTTTTTTTTTTTTTTTTTTTTTTTTNAATATGTTAATAATTTACAATATTGAATGAAACTCATACATTTACAATTTTGTTTTATTTATCATCATGCAACAATATCAATGGAACAATTTACAAAACAATGCTAATTGAATTTGTATAACATAAATTGTCTCATAAGTGTCTGTTAAAAGTAGTCACCATGTAAGCTAGTAACAATCAAAGAAAATAACATCGCTGTTAGTTAATTCCAATCAAAATCGCTAATGACAAATATATGATCAGACCCTAGTTAACGATTCAATCACGCTGACATGCTTGTGTTATTGATGAATACCTGACAGGTGGTAATGATTGGATTAACCTGCTTCAATAAACTAATTCGAGTGCGTGTCTTAATTAAATTGTGATTAAAGGGGAAATCAAACGACCGTTATGATTCTAAAAACAAGATGTTGAGCATGAGTCCATCTACTCAAAATTCTCAACATTCCATTGTAGCTTGGTCATTTTACCATAAATATGGCAATAATATAAAACAATATCAGACAGTCATTTTGGCTTTTAACTGCTCTGCATGTAATAGAGTTTCCAAAAGTTTAAATCAATTGACTGATTTTTTTCTTTTTTCTTTAAATTTTAACTTTTTACTTTGCTGTAAATGTTTTCTTTACAGTTTGACTTTTTACTTTGCTGTAAATATTTTTTTCCTTAAAGTTTCACTTTTTACTTTGATGTAAATATTTTTTTCTTTAAAGTTTGACTTTTTACTTTGCTGTACATGTTTTTGCTTGTATTGATTTAGTGCTTAATATAGTGTTTTTTTTGTTTTCTGTGTGAAATTTAGAACCCTTATTTAGTGCTAATACTTTTGTGTAATATATAGTTTGCGATATTTTTTTTTTCATTTTCTTTTATTTTATAGTGCTCTTTCTGTTAAATTTACACCAGACGAGTGACATTTTGTTCCTTTTTATTTTTCATGGATTGTTATCCATGCGGTGTATGTCACACCGATTGCTCTGACTGCAGAGCTATTGCATGTGATAAATGCAACCGATGGCTGCATTACACATGCGAGGACATATCGTACCAGTAACCCTTTTCACTAAAATTCTTACGATAAAAAAATGTCGTAAGTTTAAAACTAAGATTAAAAAGAGTTTCACAAAATTACTTACGATAATCTTAAGTGTAAAAATAGTCCTAACTTTACGTATAAAACTACTCTGTGCTATTATCGTAAGGGAAATGTTGATTTCATCTTTTATCGTAAGTGAAAGAAGAACTATCTTTAAAAAAAGATGCACGACGGAGCACAACTATTATATTCTTTCTATGAACAGTATTTCACTGAAATAACCTAAGCATATTGGCTTTATAGGATTTGATAAGACATGTACAACCTTGAATCCTACTTAATGTGCAAGAATAGTTAAATTTAGTTGCAGCGTCCATCTTGGTCCTAGGATGATCGATCTGTCCGCCTGACAAAACTTTGAAAGGGGATAGATCACCAACGGACTATCTTAGCAAAATTTGAATCCAATTGGCCCAATAGTTTCAGAGGAAATCAAATAAGATTTCATCCCCCTTTTCTATTTTTGGCAACAGTGGCCATGTTCGTTAGGTGTTTAGATTGTCGGACACAATTTTGAAAGGGTGTCATTAAGCGACTACTTAAGCAGTTTAGTTCCAATTGGCCAGTAGTTTCAGAGATTAAGATTTTTAAAACTGTATCCTCATTTTTATTTTTACTAACAGCGACCATGTTGGTTGGAGGTCGGAATTGCCGGACACAATTTTGGAAGGGGATCACCCGCGGACCATTTCACCAAAGTTCGGTCTTAAGTGGCCAAGTGGTTTCAGAGGAGTATATTCTTAGTAATAGTGGATAGACGGACGAAGGACGCAAAGTGATGACAAAAGCTCACATCACCCTTTGGGTCAGGTGAGGTAAAAAAAGGGGGTGCATATTATTTCTTATCCGTGGTAAAATCTCAAAGAATTCATGGCTTCAGCAAAAACTTCTTAATATACAATAGATGATTTTAATTTAATATTAAATTTAATATCTCCAGTCGCTCACCTGAAGATTACATAATACATTGAAAATAAAACTTTACGACATATGATACTTTGGTTATTTAAGAGAATATACCTTAAGTTTAAAGTCTAATAGAGATATCCCATTAAAAGTAATAATATTATCAGTTATGCTCAAACTCCCTTTGTCTGTGTAGTACGACGGACGCAGCCAATCAGCAAACTACGAAATGACTTGCTTATTACAAGTGCTTTAAATCCGACTTGCTTATTACAAAGTGCTTTAAATCCGGCTTGCTTATTACAAGTAAGTGATTTTCCTACTCATTTGTATCTGGGTCTCGGGTCCCTTATTATTGGGATAATTATAGCGCGTAAATTATGTGAATTGCGAAAAGATGGGAAGAACAATACATTTATTAGTTTGAAGGCCCAGTATTAGAATAGCAATCATACTGTACCAAGATTAATGCCAACAGTGCCAAATCTTGTAATGAGGAAGAATGACCACAAAACAGTTCCAAAACTTACATACATACCCTTGGTGTAACACACTGTCATATAGCCAAGGGTATTTTTGTTCATTTTTCATTGAACTGAACACCCTTGCATCTGGTACCATAACTTATGAAGCACAACTGTCCGAATCAGAGTGCATGACAGTCAGATTGCGAATATCAACATCATCACTATTTGCACTATTTTCATGTTGTTGGATGTCATTTGAAGCTGTGTTAGGTAATAAAGAATTTGAATTAGTTGGTTTTGGAGTGACACCGGCACTGGTAACAAGGTGTTCAGCTTCTGGGCATGATGTATCAGTAGTGTCTAAGTCCGGTAGGGTTGACTTCACCTAATCGCATTTTTTTTAAAACTCATTAAAGAAATATAAAATTTCACTTCAATAACCAATGCATGTTTTGTTTTGCTCCATAACTGAACTAAGTTTCGTAGAATGTCACGTTTTTGCTCATATTCATCACCAGTAGCCTCTGACGCAACACTTGCCAATTATCTTGTTATCATATGTAATTCTCTGAACTTTGAGCTTTGAGACATGTTTCTGACTCGTTTGGGTGTTTTTACAATGGAGCAAACTGGTGAAGGAGAGGCTTAAGATTCTTCTTCAAACTAGAAAAACTGCTGGACGCAGGAGTACTGCTTTGACACATAAATGGAATAACCTATCTGTCCGCTATGCGAGACTAATATCCACCGCGTCCCCATTTTCTTAATTGAGCCAAAAACACAACTTTTAGACTCATAATTCTGGAAAAAACTCGATGGACCCACACACCCTTTCAGCATCGGTACATGTGGATCTAACAGCATATAAACTTTCATAGACTGCCAGAGGGATTGCACTTACAAGGTCAATAGCATATGATGAATGAAATAAATGTGCAAGTTCAATTATGTCCCGTTAGATGTCAGACCAGATTTATTTTGCTTAATGCACTAAATCAAGATAGTCATCAATAATAAGGACAATTCAAACTTTAATTTATTGTTTCTTAAAATGTTATTTATAATTTGCAAAGTTAATGTTAAAGTACCTGATTTAATTACACTAGTTAATATTGTTTATTGCAGTAAATTCCATTTAGGAATGGCAGTCTGTCAAGCACTTTTTGGCTTCAAAAAATTAGGAAATCAGGAGGGTTATTAGTTAAAAATCAGATTATTAGGATTTTTTTTATATAAAAAGTGATAAAACCATATAAAAAAAATGGCCACCGTCCTCCCCTCTAAGTAAGAGCTTTCAGGCCATAATATATAAATTTAAGCATGGTGTTTTTGATTCAAGACGAAGGTCATTATCAGAATGTCAAAATGTAATTGGCAGGCTAAAGGGGTCTTACTTAGGCCATTTTCCTGACCTCCTTTTATTGAATTTGAATTTGAATTTTGGCGTTTTAACGCCACTTTTAGCAATATTTCAGCTATATCATGGCGGCCAGTTTTAGTGGTGGAGGAAGCCGGAGTACCCGGAGAGAACAACCAATCCTGGGCAAGCAACTGGCAAACTTTATCACTTGCGGCTGCGAGTCGAGTGCAGCTTTTTTGTGATTTGCAAAGCTGTGCGCGAACCCACGCCGTATTGGTGATAGGCTTGTATGAGTTGTTAAATCCAACGACCTAACTCATTAAGCCACACGGGCCCTTCCTTTTATTGATAAGATACTTTAGACTAAAATAATTTCAACATATTATTATGTTATTTGTTTGTGGGGAAAAAGTTCAAAATCAGGAGTTATCAGGA
>MJUT01039727.1:177364-187607 GCA_002080005.1 Gigantidas platifrons
ACTGGAAACACTTACGTGTAATGAGACTAAATCCTCAGCCTTCTGTGTTATGTGACTGGAAACACTTTCGTGTAATGAGTCTGAATCCTCAGCCTTCCGTAGCTTGTGACTGGAAACACTAACGCGTAATGAGACTAAATCCTCAGCCTTCTGTGGTTTGTGACTAGAAACACTTACGTGTGATGAGACTAAATCCTCAGCCTTCTGTGGTTTGTGACTGGAAACACTTACGCGTAATGAGACTAAATCCTCAGCCTTCTGTGGTTTGTGACTGGAAACACTTACGTGTAATGAGACTAAATCCTCAGCCTTCCGTGGTTTGTAACTGGAAACACGTGTAATGAGACTAAATCCTCAGACTTCCGTGGCTTGTGACTGGAAACACTTTCGTGTAATGAGTCTAAATCCTCAGCCTTCCGTAGCTTGTGACTGGAAATGCTTGCGTGTAATGAGACTAAATCCTAAGCCTTCCGTGGTTTGTGACTGCAAACACTTTCGTGTAATGAGACTAAATCCTCAGCTTTCCGTGGTTTGTGACTGGAAACACGTGTAATGAAACTAAATCCTCAGCCTTCCGTGGTTTGTGACTGGAAACACTTTCGTGTAATGAGACTAAATCCTCAGCCTTCCGTGGCTTGTGACTGGAAACACTAGGCCTCAACATTAACGTTTGTCCGATTGTCCGGTACCAATGAAAACTGACGACGGACAAGTAGAACTTGTATTACGGTTGTCCGACGGAACAAGTGAAAAAAAATCAGGACAAATCCGGTAAAAATCATTTATTTCCACCAGTACAAAATACTGGGTTTGTTGTATAAAAGAGCCCTGTTTGATCTCCAATTTGTACATAAATTATTTTGATTAAAACTAAAGTGGAACGGCAGATCAAAACTGTTTTATTATCATTTATCCAGGGGACTATGTTCCTCTATGCTTTGATGAAGTTCAAGGACATCGAAAAAATTAAAGTCACAATCTCAGAAACGCTTTAATGAATGAAAATAACAATATTTGGAATATAAAAACAATAATCACCCCGGAACGGACACGTAAAAATTATCGGATATCAATTTGACGCCAAATTTAAACTTGTTTTATGTGCAAAATACGATAGAGGACTTGATTTAGGCTTTTGGGAAATATTGAAACCATTGAAATTGACAAATATTACAAGCTTTTTCCTGATTAAAACAAATGGTTGAAAAGATCCACCGACTAATTGTTTTATTTCTCTGTGAATTTTAATGAAATACTTTGCTTTATATATAAAAAAAAATCTACAAAATGTTTACTTCAAAGCAGACTTAAATATATATATAGTTAATTTGCATTACTAAAACGAGAAATGGAAAATTGGTAGCCCTTGGTTGAAAGCAACCACTTCAGGAAAAGCATTATATTTTTTCGGTCCTGTGAAATTCTGTTCGGTCTGGTAAAAAGGGAGTCTTTACCAGATCGAATGTCTGGTAAAGTGAGATAATGTTTGTGAGACAATAACCAAAACATTTTACACAAATTGCTGATAATTATTATCATTTTTATTAAAAAAAAATTCGGACAACTGAAAGATTGAGTCGGACAAGTACTTTTTTAGTTAGTTGTCAGAAGGGACAAGTTAAAAAAATGTTAATGTAGAGGCCTGAACACTTACGTGTAATGAGACTAAATCCTCAGCCTTTCGTGGTACAGTACGCACAGCACATTTTAGCAAGAAATCACTCTGGTCCGACGTCAGTGAAATGAAGAAAATATCAGCAAAATTTTAAAGAAAGTCGGTGTCGACACCGCGAAATGCACAAGAAAAATCAAACACGGTTTTGTCGGTGATTTACTATAAAATGCAGCAAAAACACCGACATCGACCATTAGACGCCGCGAAATAAAGAAATGGGATATTAACCTTTATTTGTGCATATGTATGTTCTTGAGATTTGTATATAAAACTGTTATTTTTGATAATGTGAATGAGGGCTGTTCCATTTAAGTCTACCTGGGAGGGGGGAACGCCATATTTTTTCTGTTGGTTGTGGGGGTGAAACCATATTTTTTATGTCGGGTGGAGAGTCTCTTGAAAATAAATTATGTTGGAGGCGGATCCAATGACTAGAAAATTCAGTGGATATGGGGGTGTTTATCTTGACTTCCCTTTGCCTTAAACTCACTCACTGGCTTTTCACAGAAATAAAAAGATATATCCGTTTTGTTGTCTGAAGAGAACGCGCCATTTTGCCAGGATTTGCTCCAATACAGTAGTGAGCTATCTTCCCGGAAGTGGAGTTATCTACCCTTAAAGATGGCAACCTCCATTTTTGTAGAACATGAAGCATAAATGTTTAATAGCTGCAAAATCTCCAGTGAATAAAACTCATGAACAAATTATAGCTAGCTATAGTAAAATGTAAGAGGCACATTTATATGCAAAGTTTAAAGGAAAAGGCCACGGTCTTGACAAGTTAGGATGAAAATTTGAAAAATGACAGTAAAAAAAGACATTTGTGTTAATGAATACTAAAAATAGTATACAGTAAGGTAGAATTTGGTCATTGAAGTTGCCTGTTGCACCAAATAATGGGGATCGCCATTTTTCAAAACTCGCCAATGTGGAGGTGACAAAAGCCTGAAAAGGGGCGTATCCATTCTCGGATTATACTTTCCCGTTACGTCACACAATCGGTATCGTATATTATATCAGCATTGATCAGTTGCAATTTTATCATTAAAAATTATGTAAGTCGTAAAATAACGTGGTATATATTTATCCTTTGATATTTATGAAATCATTATGACTTATGTTAAGCATTTTATTGCACTAAGTAACAAAGGGAAAGAGTGAGAAGATTTTTTGTGTGTAATTACCGATCCGGACAGGACTAGCGACCTGTCAACACAATGATCATCGATCAGTGACCTCGAAAAACACGTGAAAGTATGACAGCATTGGGGACAAAAAAGAAAAAACGTGTAAGCACAAAACGAGTTAAAAATGACAGTTATTTAACCTACGGCCAATCACGTAAAACATGAAATTATACGTAGAACCCCACCCCCCCCTCCCCCAATCCAAATAAACTCCTTTGTTTTATGAAAATGTAACATGGGGTGGGAATGTTGAAACAAAATTAGAACGATATACATTTATAAACATTGTATTGCAGTTGATCTGATATTAAAACATAACCAAACGGGCACGATGTTGGGAAGAGTCAGATACATGTAATTTATTCAATTAACATGATACGACTGGGTGACGTCACACGAAGAAGTGTCATGGCCGCTTACATTACGACAGGAAATTCCAAATATTCATATTTCTAATTGGGTATATTAATGTTAATAAAGGTGTTATTTACAAATAACAAGTTATAATGAATTGAATTAAAACAACTTTTCAACTGACTGTTCTTTTCCTTTAAGGGAAAGATTTACACACCGTATATTGGTACATTTTTGTATATCATTAATGTGAGGCTCTGGGTGTTTCTATAAAGGATTTTTTGTTCTGTTTTTTTTTCTGGTGGTAGTGGGGTACTTTATTGAAGTAAATTCTGGTGGTGGTGTGTGGAAATTTAGTTTTCTATTGGTGGGGGGAGGGTCTGAAATAAGTGGCATTTCCCCCTCCCAGGTATATTTAAATTGAACAGCTCTGATTCATAACAAATAATTATTTTCTTTTTCAGGTGTGCAAGCTGTCATCATATTTTCATTCTTTAGTTCTGATATTTGCTTTTGTTTTAATCTATTATGCTAAGACAACAATGTACAAACATTTAGTATTTTGTGATCATTACCATTTATAAGCTTGTATTGTATTACTTTTGATATTTCATTAACTTTTATATCCCTCAAGCTGAGCCTCAAGTCTTCGGATGTTCAATACGACAGTTCGGAGTTAGTGGAAGAGTTATGTCCCGCGTCTAGCTCTTTCCCGTTAAGAGTACATAAGGTGTACATCCGGGGCTCATTTCTGGACACTCTTTTTAAATGGCTGCCGCCCTTTGTTACAAATAGCTGTCATTATCAGAAGAGAAAACACTTTCCCTTATATACCTTACGGGTACTGGTTGCGTGTTAATTTCATATTCTATGTTATCACTGATCATTGCCTGGCTAGGTTATGATTATTCATCAGAAGTTGAAACTGCAGATAAAGAAACTTTGCTATATTGTGCAGTATCGCCGCATCGGATGTAATGGCACCGTAGATCACACTGAACATTTCAGGTGTAAAATTACATGCTTTATGAAAAAAAAAATGAGGAGACTATATTTAATGAAAATAATTGATATTTTATGATTTTATTTGTCACATTAAAAGAAACATGCTTCTTTTTTTTTGCGTGTCAATGTTAGATTTATAGTAACATAATATACAGATAAACCAATTATTATTTGTCATATTAGATAGAATACATAAATGGCTGTGGGTATTATTATTTTTTTTAAATATTTTCCTGCATCAATGTTTATTTGAAAGCAACATAATACAGAGTAAAGCCGTCCATTATGAATGAGCGTCCAACGGCGGGAAATAAAATAGCCTTTCTTACCTCCTTTACAAAAGACTTTTTAACTCCGAAGTCCCGTATTGCTGTCGACTCGGCATGTGACTAAAGTTCACCTGTTACAAAAGTTTCTAGATCCCCAAAAGAACGCTTTGATCGATAATATATTACCAACATGTGGAAACCTTTCTAGATTCTCATTCACGTGAAAAATGTGTGTACAAAGGGAAATGTGTATCCACTTTAATTAAAGGTAAACATGACACGTGGCTTCCAAGGGGATTAACGACATACAAATACGAAAACAAAAACGCACGTTTAGATAAAAATTTACATCAATTTTTTTCTTTATCTTGGCACGTCGAAATAATTAAACCTCGCATTTGAATAGGCCATCTTATTCAATTTCTGCAATAAAAATTTAAATTGTACCTTTTTGCCGGGTCATTTTAAAAAGCAAAGACCCTTCAGAAAATTTACGTGGATTTTTTTTATTGACTATTTAGCATGATGCATAAATATCCTTAGAATCAGTTACCAAAACGCCAACAAAAGACAGAAAATACTTCTACGCCGACATTTTCTTTTCGCCGCGGTGTGTTGTCACCGCCAATTAAAATATTTCACCCACATTTAGGCCCTAATTTGTAAAAAGTTTCACCACGATTTCACCGACATTTTACGGAGATTTTATGACATATCACCGCCATATCACAGCGAAAAAACACCGAACAAGGTGATTTCGTGCTAAAATCCTCTGTGCGTATATGACTTAGTGGTAACAGATTTGTTGTCAAAGGTCAACGATCTTATAAACTTGGTCATCCTGGCACCTTTCGACTTTTCCGGAAAACCAGCATTATGATTGGATCAATGGACAAATAATAACACGCACTCGTTAGTTCTATGATCCTGAATACATGTCTCACTGCTTTGGAAAAACATTTATGGTAAGGTCATTGCCAAAGAATGGAAAGACAAATAATATATAAAGTCTTTTGGAACAGGTAAATTAAAAGTAAAAAACCGGCTAAGGTTACCTATGCCAGTGGTATTTTTGCCTTTTTATCTTAATAAATGGCATTATTTAGGAACTGTAATTCCAAAGATTAATATATCTGAAAAAAAAACATGTTAGTGTGGTGTAGTTGTAATTGGGCAGATAACACCCTCCACTGTGACCAATGGTAAACTAGTGTTAAGGTTTCTAGACACCTATCCCAAGCCCATGTGAAATATGGTAGACATGATCATGTAATGACATAGCTGACAAATTGCTGAATGTAACGGTTAAGACCAAGGACCGAATAAATCTAACCCAACTTTCCACTTGAAAATATCGGTCTTTTATTTCTAGTTTAAGTGAAAAACTTACCCACAATTCCTGGTTCCAATCTAGCATTAACCGACTCAATGTTTGAATTTCCGTTTGATCCTAGAACGCTTTTTACAAGTAAACCAAATTCCGATCGCATTTTCTGCTCTGTATTGAATATCTCTGTGTTCACGTCAAGCTCCAGACAAAGAGAGTTTGATCTTAAGCTAATTTCTTCGTCATATGTTTCCCAATTGTCACTTTCAATCGAGAATTCAACCTCAATGTCATCTGAAATTATATTTAATACATGTTATGTGCAATCAACGTTTTCGAAGAAGAGTTTGAAGATACCAATGAGGTAATCAGAATCCGTATATCTAAGAAGAACAGACAACACAATGGCCAAAATAAAAAGTACAAAAGGTCAAACAATGATCTACAAAACATACACATCAAACTAGAAGAATTTGAAGATACCAAAGGGATAATCAGAATCTGTAATTCGAAGCAGAGACAACACAATGGCCAAAAGAAAAAGAACAAAAGGACAAACAATGATCTTCCAAGCGTTACACATAAAACTAAAGATCGAGTAACATGAACACAACTGAAAACCGGGGTGAACTCATGTTCTCCGGCAGGTAGGTATTTCCTGCTCCATCAGTGGCATCCGTCGTGTTACTCTGTCTACAAGCATTGTACACTCTATAGTGTCGTTGCTTTACATTGTACATAACACCCGTTGTACCCCTATGTTCAGAAATTTGACCTATTGTTTTCATGGTTTGTAGAGCTCATCATTCGAGTGGTGGCTATACAGGACTTACCAAATGCCCACCTTAACAACGGGATTTTATTGTTTGCATCATATTTTGACAATGAAACGATTCTTACACTTTAACGACTAACGACAACTCGTTTCAGCTCTTAATGTCCAACCGTTTATTGTGATTGGTAATTGACCTGTTGTCATGGCGAGCATTTCTGACTACTAGTATATCCATTATAACCCCTTTATTTTGGTTGCTATCTAACTTCCCCTAGGATCAACCACGTGACAAGTTCTTATCTGAACAATATATTTTTTGAAAATTTATCCTAGTCATGATTATAGTCAAAAAACGGTATGCTTATGTGACGGTTGATACGGGGCAATAAAACAGCTTAGTCACTATGTTTTTAAACACAGTTTTCCGGAAATTCACGAAGTGAACTTACGAACATTGACAGAAAAGCATGTAATAACATTCCGGAAGCAGTTAATAAGTTTGCTTTATCGGCCATTATGGGCAAACCTTATGAAAGCCAGAGAGCCGATAGGATCAAGGGATGATATATGAACGACGGCTGATAAAGGGTATGATATGAAAAATTACATGTTATGATATGTTTATCATATACTTCAACAGAGGAAATAACTGATTTGTACCAAAATGTTTAGTCATTTTGGCTAGAATTAAATACATGTATATAGTTATAGAACAAGGAATTATTGTTTTAATATACAAATCCAATAAATGCCACGTTTTTTAAGCACTTTCAATATTATAAGTGAGAAATTGGTAGTTAAAAATTTTCTGTGCAACTATTTTATAAAACAGTTGATAACATTCCGGAAGCAGTTAATAAACTTGCTTGGACCATTCTTGTGAAACTGGGTGAAATAATCATGATTCCTCTTATTATTCTAAACAAAACTCAAAGTTTTATCACAGGGTAAAATTGTAGCTATATTATCTACAAGTATATGATAAAGTACACGTAATTTATTACCTTCTTCCTTTATCAAAACTACAGTGATTTCATTTTCTGTCTTCATATTGAAACCCGTAGGCTCTAATGCTCTACACAAAAAAATATATATCTGATGACCCAGTTCATGTTCAGTTGATAGCAGATTAGAGTCTAAGATATCAATGTATATGACTAAACTTCCACTGACAGCTTGTTTGAATTCGATATTGACTAGGCCTGAATTGATTTCAGTCTTCAGTTCATTTAGTATCCTTGGTATGTTGTCATCGTTTATATCATCCAGAACAAGACTCATCGTTACCACTATAAATATAAGGGATACAACATTAGACATGGATTGATCATATGTAAGCATTAATAACTTTTCTTGAAGTGTATTAAAATATTATAATGAAACTATGAGTTCTTGAACTTTAATGTGGTTCGAATCGATGGTGTGTTTTGTGGGTTTTTTATTGGTGTTCTTTTTTTTCTTTCTTTTTTTTTTTGAGTTCGTCTTGTGTCTTGTGTATGCTGGTGTCCAACACATATTGTGTTGTGTTTTTGCTTTGTTTTTTTTTTGTCTTCGTCTGATATTTTGTGTTACCTAATGTTGCAAGTTTCATCGGATTGTCAATTCTTGATCAACATTTCTGTTTATCTAACGTTTATTTAGGGTACCAGATCCAAATTAATATGGTTATATATAGATTCTCCTTCAGTTGCCCGTGGGTTACAATATTTATCCACTCAAGAGAGTTAAATGAGTGGTTAAAATTTTAAATTTAATTCTCGAGAGTGGAGAAATATCGTAACTCACATGGGCAACTGAAGGAGAATTTGTGTCTCCCATTATTTAACACGAACTTTATTTCAAAATTCTTCAACATTACCGATTTGACAACATGCAGGGAAAGGCGCGAGACATTTTAATCCTCTAGAGGATTACAGATTTTTCCAAAAACTGGTTCAGTGGAGTTAAAACGCCGTAATAATAGGAGAAAATCGCTTAATACGTCGTTTTCGATTAGTTATAAAAGAGTGAACATGGTCACGTGATTTGTAATGAAAACGTATATCTTTATCCAAATGAGTGCATTTGACGTTTATAGAATAACCTTCAACTATATAATTCAAAAGAAAACTAACAGGACACTTTGAACAGTTGATGATTAGTTTGGTTTGGTTTATGGTATTTAACACCACTTTCAACAATATTTCAGTTATATCGTGGCGGTCAGTTTTGCTTAGTGGATGAAACCGGAGTACCCACAGAAAACCAGCAACCTGTCGCAAGTCTCTGACAAACTTTATCACATAATGTTGTATCGAGTATACCTCGCCATGCACGAGGTTCAAACTTACAATCTTAGTAATAGGCACTGATTGCACGGGTAGTTGTAAATCCAACTAACATACAATCACGACCATGACCCCTCCCCCCTTTTGTGAAGAGTTCTTGAAGCAGTAAATATGAAAACAAGGGATGGTATAAGACACAAAATGGTAAGAGAATCACGAACAAAAAATTCAAACAACAATAAAAGCACTGTTCCTTTGATATATGATTGCTTCCTAGTTTATCATGTATGTCAACCACATAGCATTTCCCTTGATCTGTTCAACGGGTCTATTTATGATTGCTCCCCTTTACAAAAGATTAACCCACTTGGAAAAACATACTTGTCGACTGAAAGTCAGATTGTTCAGAGATTTCAATACAATATTTTCAGAAGCAGAATTAGGGTGGATGTATCATGCTGGTCGTCTTGGTATAATATCTCTAAATATTTATTTCCAGTGCCGATTAACTTGCTGTTTTAGCTTGTGCTTATTGTATTTTAACATTGAAAAAAAAAGTTATGAAAAAATTTATTAGTTGAGAAACACTCCCATCAGGTTGCTACAAAATTTCTAAGCACAATTTTGAATGTACTGTTAAATGAAAAAAAAATATATATCTATGTTAATACAAACCAGAGCTCTTCGCTTTGTTTTTAACATCTTGGATCAAATTTGAAAATGTTTTCCCATAGTAAAAATGCACATTTTCTACCGAAAATTTCTCTGAAAGTTAAGATATTATATAAATTATATTTTATATATTATGTATAATGTTCAAGATTATAGCTTTCTTTATGATAACGCTGTTTGTCCAGTTATAAGTGAGGATTGGCATTTTACTCACATGTAGAAAGCACTTGCATGACAGCATCATTTTACTACGAGGGAAAGTTTGGACCCATAAAACCAGCTTAAGCTCCACACTTTTTATTGGTGTGCCTGTACCTAGAAAGGGAAGTGAGTGGTCATGTATTTGTGTGTTAATGGTATATTTTGCCTCTTTCTACGATGTTTCTATTGGAATTTGGAAATGTTCCGACAGTGTGGTATTTTTGGGGGGAAATGTTCCGACAGTGTGGTATTTTTTGGAGGAAATGTTCCGACAGTGTGGTATTTTTGGGGAAAATGTTCCAACAGTGTGGTATTTATTGGTGGAAATGTTCCGACAGCGTGGTATTTTTTGGGGGAAATGTTCCAACAGTGTGGTATTTATTGGGGGAAATGTTCCGACAGTGTGGTATGTTTGGGGGTAAATGTTCCACCAGTGTGGTATTTTTGGGGGGAAATGTTCCGACAGTGTGGTATTTTTGGGGGAAATGTTCCGACAGTGTGGTATTTTTGG
>MJUT01039727.1:188372-206576 GCA_002080005.1 Gigantidas platifrons
ATTTATATTCCATATACAGGTGATGCTAGACTGGTGCTACATATAAATAAAAATATAACACAAGTAAAATTGAAACACTATCTTTAATCAACATGTTTCGTTCTCAAAGGAACCTCACTGTCAATTTCTTTGTGTGTAGTTTTTTCTTGTCTTAGTTCTGTGTCTTCTGGACATTATTGCCTCTGTCTCTGGATTTTCTATTTTTTATTGACCCTTCGGGGTTCTCTAACTTGTATTTATCAATCTATGTTTAACTTTATCTCAATGCATTACAAGTGGTATATATTGTAATGATTGAATTATACATTTGCAACAGATAATATTAAATAATAGGTTGCCCTCTATCACTTGTATGTTATTGTCATTTAACTCTCTATAAATAATCAAATATATTTAGTTTATACTGAATTAAACTATTGGCTGTTAGTATGTCATAAGCAATGCTAATAGTAAATTAACTTTATAGAATACCGAAGGGGCAATCTGGAATGTACAGCTTAGAGACACATGCACTGTTGTGTACACAGGACGAAGACAAGCAAACACAAACGCACAACTCAACACAGAAAAGTAAAAAGGTGGGCAACATGAACCTCACCAAAATCCAGGTGCTCGCGAAGAGAAAACAGTTCCTGGTTGGTGAAGATTCACAGTGCTTGACCCACTGATCTAACCTTCGCACGTTCCAAAGTGGCACATATAGGTAACTGATGGCTGCCAGCGGCATTGGGGCTGATACTTGTATGCATCTGGATTGTAGTTTTCATGCATATTTCCTCTATTTCTACCGATATTTTATTCGTTGAAATATAAATTCATCATTTTGATAAGTAAATATATACTATTAGATCGTAGTTATTCATTTGATACTCGAAACATTTTTTTTGTGGAATGCAAACTGCAAAACATGGAGGGATTATTGTTTAATGATGTGTCATTCGAGTACCTTCTTGTCTTGATATACCTATGGTATTTTTACCAGTTATAACAGGGGTGTAAATACACAAAGTTTATATTTGTGATATAGGATATAGCGTATGTATGAAACACTTTACTTTCTGTTCTATTTTGTTTTTAGAGATTTCACAAAGAAATAAGTAATTCAAACAAAGCGTTTGCCTTAATTTGAGTATTGGTAGAACTATCATGTTTGCTCAGTTGCTTTGGTTATTAATCCAATGGCTACAACGCGAACAAAATTAATTGCAACTAAATAATCCCATTTGTTCCTCTTGTGTGATACACTTTGGCATTAGTATCACTTCTACTAAAATACTGACAGCCTTCAACAGTTTGCAGATTTTTGTCAGAGCTTGTTCTACTTCTACCAAATACTGACCATCTTCAACAACTTGAAGATTTTGGTAAGAGCTTGTTCTACTTCTACCAAATACTTTGAATATTTTTTCAGAGGTTGCACATGACAATTACAAAAGACTAAAACTATTTGAAGGCACGGGAATGATTGATTTTTGCTTAACGCCAAATTTAGCATTATTTCATTCTATCGTCGGTGAGCACATTTTATATATTAAATTCCTCATCTACATTGATTGATTGATTGATTGATTGATTAATTGATTGATTTATTGATTGGTGCTTAGCATCTACGCAGTCCATTATAATATGCTTCTGTGGATAATTGAATTAGACGGAACATACTGATTCACTAAAAGAGAAAATGTTACACAATCTAAAACAGGGATGTACATGTATCTCAGAGACGGATACAGACCTTTATATAATCGCGGTCGTTTTATTTCAGAAACCATTTTGTTTATGAAATATCAAGATACCGACACGTAATTCAAAAAAAATTACAAGTCATGGTAAAAAGAAAAATGACTAGGACGAAACCGGAGATGTTATGTTAAGCATAATATGGTTTTACCCGTATATAACCTAGCACAAATGGGGGAATATTCTGGCCAGGTCATGAGCAAAAATAAAATGAATATCATGTCACGCAACGAAACAAAACGAAATACAGCATATGCAGACGACTTGATAATAAATTTAAAAATATATAAAAAATGTCACTTGTAAACGTCAGAGCCAAAGGAAGTCTTATTCAGAATTTCTGCGTATATAAATTCTGGGTTTTGTCATTGTGTTATATATATAAATATCCTTGCTAGCTAGGCAATTGCCAATTTGTTACACGAATATACCTGTAAATTGTGTGGTCTTTTTAGCATAAAAAACAAACGAGCAACATTGTAGACAACAATATATGCTTGCAGCTATGGGCGATGTATCCCAATTTCGACATCGACATGTGCGTTGGGGGGGGCTAATAATGTTTTTAAGGCAACATATTACTGTTTTCTGACAGAAAAAAAGGGAATGTGATCGAGCCCTTTCTCCTTTGTATGAACCAAGAGTACATCTTCGCTTTGAAATCTGAACGCCTACCTCTTTTTTGGTATACATTGATAATATTTACGGTCTACATTTAAAAGGACAGATAACAATTGTAAGTCAGAATTGTTAATGAACTGAAATATGTTCACACGGTTTTATTCCAAAACGCGTTGCCCCATTGCACGGCAATAATTGCTTGATATTTCACATTTGTTAAGAATAATATATATGCACGATGATCCCACGGGAGTATATCCTAGAACCACGGTAATTATTCTTTCATTTTAGTAAATTTTAAGAAGAGACATTTTTAATTAGTATACTTAGATAAGTCATGAACGAGGAAATAACAGGGAAGTGTTTACAAGTGGAACATATCATAGGTCGATTGTGACAAAGATATTCCATAACGGTCAACCAAGTCGTGGTTGCGACCTATTTCCACCCGCCCAACCGTTTTGCACACAAATAAAGAATATGGTATGATTATCTGTGTCCCCATAAAAAAGAGCGACGTCAAAACTTGAAATTTTTTAATTCGAATAACCATGATTGATATTTCCGGCGGTTTTAAACAGGTAAGTTTACCTGACGATTTCGCATAAACGTCTTGAGAAAATTGAAAATTATTACGATTTTTTTCTACCAAGGTACTAAAATCACTATCTAAAAAAATGTATATGTAAATCTGAAAAACAGTTATGGCATTTGCATTTCACCTTTTAAGTTTGGGAATCTCCCGTATCACGCAATATTTTAATGGGTTGTAGACTGGTTTTATATACAAATCACTCTGCTATAAAGGGTTTATAATTCTCCATAATATCAAGCTGAGATTTTAAAAACCTTAAATTTGCTTTTCCAACTACAATGGGCATGAGAGGGTCTTTTAAAGCATTACATGCTATAGAACTTTGTTGTGTATTCTCATTGTTTCATTTAAGAACATTCTGAAACAATTTGTCCTTTTTCTTACAACCTAGGAACAAGATTTAAGTGATTCCCATTTATTTATTTTGGGAGGACTGTAACTATTGTTATTTTTTCTCCCAATAACCTGATTTTGGTTGATCAAAATGGTTATAAGAAGCGGATCTATTCTGAAAATAATTCAAATTCAGGACACTTTTATTTTTCGAAAACATTAACTTATGCGTCAGTGCATAATCATCTGCCATATTGGTGGCTTCTACTAATCTGGAAACGCTATGTTCATCTATATATGTCTTAATATATGAATTAATGCATTGTTTACATTCTTCAATAAGAATTGTTTTGTCTTTTTTTAATAAAATGTGTAGTTAGAGTGCTAGAAGTGAGCCACTGATCAAACAAAGGTAATTTTTCACAGGGAAATTCAACATGAGTTTGCTATTCCGTTTTCTACAAGCTCTACACTTTCGCCGATAACCCTCCGTTACTAACTGATATGCTTTCAAAATGGCTTCATTCACTTCTTCATAAATTGAACTTGTATCTTTGGCTTTCCTCCTAGGGACACTTTGTAAAAGTAAGGCCCAGTAATCATTGGGCCAAACCAGCCTTTGAGCAATTTTCTCAAAATGAAAAATTATTTGTCCACTTCTTTCTCCAAAATAGGTGGAACAAATCTCATGTACTCCACGACATGAATTATACATATACATGTATTCTAAGTCATTGAATGTCAACAACAGCAAAAAATAAGAATATTGACAACGATAAAGTTTCGTAATGTTGTTGAACATGTCTGATTTGATTGATGTGATTTTATATTGGAATGCAAATAACTGTAAAATAATTAAAATACACATCAATACTTAAAACTGTTGATACTTTATGTGATTGTATTTCAACGTAACATATTGAATAAAGTATCAAACCTGTTTAGTCTTCAACCATTCATGATTTTATTGATAAAATACCACACCCTCAGAACAGCTTCTATATCTAATACAAAATAGCAGACATATGAGCAAAGTGACCTCAAACACATATGTACAGAAATGGAGAAAACTTAAATTTGAATATCACGGATATCATAGTAAAACCGGCATCTTAAACTGTTGGTGATTTGGGCTCAAATGAAGCAACTTCCCATTGCACAATGCTCTGGTAATCCTACTTACTGAAATACTAGTTATGACAAAGAGGAATATTTGGCTGATCACAAGTCATTCATCTCATCAGTCAATATTCTGTTTTACAAGGAACATGTATTAATTAAACTATTGGCTGCTAGTATGTCATAAACAATGCTAATAGTAAGTTAACGTTATAGAATACCGAAGAGGCAATCTGGAATGCACATCTAAGAGACACTGGCACTAATGTGTACAGATGACACAGGACGAAGACAAGCAAACACAAAAGCACAACACAACGGAGACAAGTAAAAAGATGAGTAACATGAACCTCACCAAAACCCAGGTGCTCGCGAAGAGAAAACAGTTCCTGGATGGTGGAGATTCACAGAGCTTATTCCACAGATTTACCCTTCGCATGTTCCGATGTGGGACATAGAGGCAACTAATGGCTATTAGAACGTGGATATGCATTTCATACTCGAAATAATTGTATGTGGACCACAAACTTCAAAACATGGAGGGATTATTGTTTAATTATTTGTCATTTGAGTACCTTCTTGTTTTGATATACATTATGATATTTTTTTACCAGTTATACCGGGGATGTAAATAAACAAAGTTTATATGATTTGTGCTATTGCATATAACGTATGTATGAAACACTTCAGTTTCTGCTATATTTTATTTTCACAGGTTTCACAAAGAAATAAGTAATTCAAGCGTGTGCTTTAATTTGAATATTGACAGAACTGTCATGTTTGTTCAGTTGATTTGGATATTAATCCAATGGCTACAACGCGAACATAATTAATTGCAACTAAGTAATCATATTTGTTCCTCTTGTGTGATACACTTTGACATTAGTATCACTTCTACCACATGTCAGAGCTTGCTCTACTTCTACGAAATACTGACCATCTTCAACAACTTGAAGATTTTGGTCAAAGCTTGTTCTACTTCTACCAAATACTGACAGCCTTCCAAAATTTGAAGATTTTGTCAGAGGCTGCACATGACAATTGCAAAAGACTAAACGTATTTGAAGGCACGAGAATGATTGATTTTTGTTTAACGCTAAATTTAGCATTATTTCATTCTTATCGTGAGTGAAAACATTTTAACATATTAAATTCCTCATCTACATTAATTGATTGATTGATTGGTGCTTAACATCTACGATTGTAATATGCTTCAGTGGATAATTGGAATTAGATGAAACACACTTATTCACTAAAACAGAAAATTTTACACAACCTAAAACAGAGATCGTTGTACCGTATTCAACAATTGACGACACACCACACGGTACGACAATGTACATGTATCTCAGAGGAGGATCCATATATTTCAATAATGGGGGGCCGTTTTATTTCAGAAACCAATTTTTTCTAAGAAATATACCGAGACTTAATTCAAGGAAAAAAATACAATACATGGGAAAAACAAATGACAGGGACGAAACTGGAAATGTTCTGTTAAATTTAATGTTTTACACGTCTATAACCTAGCACAAAAAAGGGGAATATTCTGGTCATGTCATGGGCAAAAATAAAATAAATATCATGTCACGCAACGAAACAAAATGAAATACAGCATATGTAGACTTGATAATAAATTAAAAATATATCTAAAAAATGTCGCTCGTAAACATCAAAGCCAAGCAGGTCTTATTCAGAATTTCTGCGTAAATACATTCTGGGTTTTCCCATTGTGTTATATATATAATTATCCTTGCTATCTAAGGCAATTGTCAATTGTGTTTACAATTTGTGGTATATTTAGCATCACAAACAAACGAGCCACGTGTTAGACGGCAATATCTGCTTGCGAGACGATGTTACCCAATTTCGACATCCAGAAGGGCGTTGGGAGGGGCTAACACTGTTTTCAAAGCAAAATATTACTGTTTTCTGACAGACAAGAGGGAATGCGACCGTGCCACCTCTCCTGTGTATGAACCAAGAGTATATCTCCGCTTTGAAATCTGAACGCCTACCTCTTTTCTGGTATACATTGATAATACTTACGCGTCATGGCACGGCAATAACTGTATGATATTTCACATTTGTTAAGAAAACAGAACCACAATTTATGTGCACGATGGACCCACATGAGTATATCCTACAACCACGGTAGTTATTCTTTCATGTTAATATATATTAACAAGCGAACTTTTTCAATTAGTATACTTAGATAAGACATGAACGAGAAAAGAATCGAGAAGTGCTTACGACACAGATCTTCGATAACGGTCAACCAAGTCGTGGTTGTGACCGTAAAACTTTCGAATTCATGAATCAATATCCACCCACCCAACCGTGTTGCACACAAAGAAAGAATATGGTAGGATTATATTTTTCCCCATAAAAAAGAAGAAAATGACCCGAACGACGTCACGACAGGATATTTTTAAAGAGGAATAATCTTGATTGATATTTCCCGCGGTTTTAAACAGGTAAATATACATAACGATTTCGCACAAAAGTCTTGAGAAAATTGGAAATTATTACGATTTTCTATCAAGGTATCTAAAAATGTGTAAATCTGAAGAAAGTTATGACCTTTGCAGTTCATCTTAAAGTTTTCGT
The DNA here is from genome assembly GCA_002080005.1 of Gigantidas platifrons. Taxonomy (NCBI): domain Eukaryota; kingdom Metazoa; phylum Mollusca; class Bivalvia; order Mytilida; family Modiolidae; genus Gigantidas; species Gigantidas platifrons. The sequence continues at coordinate 195,391 of MJUT01039727.1, forward strand.
TTTGGTGTAAAGGACATTCCATTATATAATGAATTGAATTTTCAAAAGAGGAACCACATTGCCATGTTGAATCATTTGTAATGTTTATACGAAATAATTAAGAATTCAATGAGCTGCGTTGATGTCGTATACTAGCATGAGGTATGCTTAGTTTTCTGTACTCTTCACCATAATATTCATCAGATTTAATATTATTTTCGTTGATCCTAGATTTAAAACATGATATATTTAGGTTATTTCTAATATTTAAATCTAAATTGTTCCATGACGAAACAGTGGATGGAATAAAGGATGTCAGTCTGAGTCTACTGTATGGTGTTGTATAGTTTTCATCCTTTTGGAGCTTATGATCATTGATATAATATACGGTAGGAGGTAGATAATTACCCAGATATTGAGAACATAGTTTATTATGCATTTTGTAAAATATTGTCAGCTTGCGATATTTACATTTAAAAAACACATATTCCCACACTGTTTCATAGGAAAGATAATTTCTACATGCAAATTGTGTTAGTCTCGAAATATTCTGGGTGATTCTATTTGAACTTTTTCCAGTTTTGCTATTTCTCGTTCAAAGCAACCATCTCAAACCTCGCAAGCATATTATAATGTTGTCCTTATGAAAGTAAGATCTATATTTGATTGCGTTTGCTTGCAAAGAGTACACTTTTGTTTTCTGAGAACATTAACCTGTTTGAAAGTACAGCTGCTTAATATAATGGTAAATCCGTAAACACATGTGCAAAGTGTTGCCTCTAATACATGTGTACATGAACTCTAATTTAATTTTTGATTGTGCTAGAATTGGGTTCACAAGCACACACACATTTGTCTAAAATAATTGTCATCAAACATCATATAACTTGATCATTCTGTTAACTTAAATTTGGGTATCACAGCTATCATAATAAAACCGGCACCGTAAACAGTAGTTGACTTGGGCTCTAATGAAACAACTTTCCATTGTGCAATGCTCTGGTTATCCTACTTACTGAAATACTAGCTATGACAACGAGCAACATTTGGTTGATCACAAGTCATCCATCTCATCATTAAATATTCTGTTTAACAAGGAACATGATAACTTTTTCTCCTTGATATTGAATTCCAAAACTTCACAAGGATCCATATAGAGGACATGATACTACGGGTGCTTATTCCTTTTGAAAAAAGTAATTGTTTATAAATATGGCTAACATTTTGACTGCTGTTACAATCATATTGGGACAAGGTATATTCACGTGGTAGTTTCAATCAAATGTGAATACTGAAATACTGGATCTTCTAGATAATTTTAATTATCGTTCTATTTCAGAAATTTAGCCTGTCCAAGCAAGTAACTTTTCTGCACTTTACTGACCATTTATAGTGGGAATGTATAAAGGCGTTTCAAAATATCATTAAGAGCGCGGTTATCTTCAAAATGATAAGAAACGTTACACATTGATAGTAATAAATGTATTAAATTTTGTGTAATTTTGAGCTGTTTCAATCAAATGTATTTACATTATTGTTAAGGACCGCACATTTGAATTAATGTAGCTATTTAGAAATAAGGTGTTTCAAATCAGGTTCAATGAATGAATTCTCCCAATCTTTACCTATTACAGTCTTAAGTAATGCACATAACAGAATATTGCGTAATTTCGAGTTGTTCCAATAAAATGTACAAACTTTGATACTTTAAGTAGTTGTATTTCAACGTAACATATTGAATAAAGTATAATACATTTTTAGTAAGTCATCAACCTTTCAGGATTTGATTGAAAACATGAATAACTAATGTAACGAAAAGTTTTGCATAAAATATTCTAGTAACAGAAAAATTCAACCAACAAAGAATTAAGTTTCAATTCTTTGATATAACAACACAATTTACTTAATTATATTCTACAATTACAAAATCAAATTCATAATTTTTTATTGGCCACTTTGTCAATGCTCAAATTTAAATTCCTTTAGGATAAATGTGTTTGTCCTTTCCGGTATATTAGTGCGATCCTTTTCTATGAAAATTAATTCTTGTTGAATTACAATATATTTTAGTTTTAATCCTGAAAGTTTCAAATATTGGCGGTGAAATTGTTAATAGTTCAATTTTCAAGTCACGTGACTTTACTAAGAAGAGTTTGAAGATACCAAAGCGGGAATCATAATCCGTATATCGAAGAACTGACAACACAATGACCAAAAGAAAAATATACCAAAGGAAAAACAACGACCTACAAAACATACATATAAAACTAAAGTTCGAGTAACACGAATCCCACTAAAGACAGGCGTGAAATCGGGTGCCCCAGAAGAGTCTGCAGATCCAGTTCCACTAGTGGCACCCGTCCTGTTAATCTGGTTACAAACACACTAGTAAGTCGTGAATGCGGAAAAGATCAGGAAATGTTTACGACAAGTGCAACATATTAGTGGTCATTGTGACACATATATTCCATAACGGTCAGCCAAGTTATGGTGGCGACAGTAAGATTTTCGAAGTGTTGACTTCAACATTACCAAAAGGAACCATTGTTTCAGTAGCTTCCTTGTTAGCATCATTCCCTATCAAGTAAATCCTGATAGGAGCCACAATCTCCGGAATATCCTATCATCTGACAGATATATACTCCATATATAGGTGCTGCTGGAATGTTGCTACATACAAATAGAAAGTTCACAATGGGAAAATTGAAATCATCTCTTTTGTCGTAAAGTTTCGTTCTTAACAGTCCCTCACTGTCGATTTCGAGGTGTATTCAAGATATGAAGCAGACTTATATGTATCTGTGGTATCCTTTATTTCAGGCTCAATGTGATGGCGCGACAACATAATTATTCAGTGAAAGAACAGCTTCTTTTCGTTTTATTAAGTAAAGATATCTAAATACAATGCAATATATTCCAGCAATTATATAAATCCTAAAATGTAGACTGGCAGCTCTCGATGTTGCTGCGTCTTATATACTATTTCATGAAAATCTCTAGAACTTTCCAAAAAATGTGACCTTGTTAATGCATAACATATATAGCATTTTGATACGTTCTAGATATTGTTTAAACATACACAATATCTAGAAATATCTAGAACATATCAAAATTCAAGGTCAAAATTAAAAACTTGTAAACAACTTGACATATTTTTGATAACCTATTTGCACTGATGATGTAATGTTCTCAACAAAAAAACATATTCTAATGAACAAAGTAATATGTTATTATTATTATATTTACATAACATCTCCTCTCTTGATAAATATCGATATCAATTCATCACAATATTATCCAACTCTAGACAAAACATTAGCTATACAAGTATTTTTACATTTAATATGTTTTATAATCAGATTTTATTCTTGCAACATTAATCACCATCACATTAATCTGTGATTTTTATTCTGCATTTTGTTAATAAATGTGACGGTATTGTGATCAGTAAACACCACGAATGTATGAAATGTACATCAAAATGCTTCTAAGATAACAATAAAGCAAGTTTTTTTTTTCATTTTTGGATTAGTATTTCTGATCTTTGTCAAACTTTAAAAAAAATATCAATTTAGCAGATTTATGTCATCTTTACCTTCTTGGAGCAAAACCGCACTAACACCTACATCACTAGCATCAAATGTTAACTTATACTTTCGAGAAGCCTTGTGTTGTCACTTGACATATTTGTCTTTTCTTTCTTCTCGTAGGTGTATTCACAATATAATTTAATTCATTCAGTCTGGATTCAACTACATATGGCCAAAATTATTTAGCTTGTAATGGATGACAAGGAATGAGCAATAACAACAATAACGTTTTCGCCTGGTTTAAATTCTCTAATCATGGCATCCTTATCATATCACTGTTTCATTTCATCTTGGCTTTGTTTCAAATTATCTTGTTCTATTTCACATGCTCTTGTAAGCTTATGCTTAAAACATTCCACATAATCTAAAATACTAATAACAGTATTTTCACAATGCCATTTTTCTTTCAAAATCTTTAAGGGGCCTCCCACAGAGTGTCCACGAACGAGTTGAAAACGTCTAAAACCTAGGGATTCTTGAAAGGCTTCCCTTAGAGCAAACAATAGCATGTGGACCCCATCATCCCAATCTTTGTGACTGTCCAAACAAAATGTGTTCATGGTATTCTTTAAGGTTTGGTGAAATCTTTCCAGAGCTCATTGAGACTAAGGGTGACATGCATTAGATCTAAGATGTTTTATATTTAATTTAATTGATGAATAACTTCCTGAAATAAATGAGACATACAATTGTATCCCTGATTTTACTGGATTGTTTTAGAAAGACCTCCAAAAGCAAAAACAAAATAATTAGACCCTTATTTATAGTTTTAGCTTTAAAAGTCCTAAGTGAAATTGCTTCAGGTGGAGGCACACATCATAGGTAGTAAGCATGGATTTCCTTATTTAGTCTTAGGAAGGGGCCCCACACAGTCAACAATGACCCTACTGAAAGACTCTTCAAAAGCGGGTACGGGTCGGGGTGGAGCTGCACGACTGATTTCATCATGTTATCCCATAATTCGGCAGATGTTACAAGATCAACAGTCCTCGGCTACGTCTCGTATTATATTCGGCCAAGAGAAATATAACCTGTCCGAAACAAAGTCTGGTTTTAATTTAATGTGATGGAGTGAAACACTATGAAAACCTGGGTCTACCCCCTGTAACAACACATTTGCACCAGCAGAAATATTCCCCGATAAAGGGAAAATATTTTCTAACATTAAAAGTGAAATGCAAAGGTTTTGAGTATTTGATTGTATTGCTTTACTCGATAAAGATACATAAATAATGCCGATAACTAATTTTTTGTGCAATGTATGTCACCGTGTATCTGTCAACACAGGTAAATTGATGGTTTACTGTCGAAGCTTAGCATGAATATCTCCTCTTGGTAAGCAAAGACTGTGAGGTCATTCGGTTCTGATCAGTCTGCCGCGTCTACGAAGATAACATAACTTCTCGATATTCTGATGATGAAAGTGACCAAAGTGACATCACAGGCATCGATTCAACATATAAATAATACATTAAAACATATGAATTAAAAACAAAAAAAAATTAATTTGAAATAAAAAATATTAAAAAATACATGCCGAACTTTCGTACTCTAGCTGTTTATTTACATTATTACAATATTCACTTGGGAATTTATAAATAGACTTCTCTCAAAAAATGAATAATAAAAATTAGTAACTCTGGTTATTTGTACATGAACTATTACTTTCACATTTTCCTCCTTTTAATGCATTTTTAGATAAAATGTATTACTTATGACTTTTTAGTAATCGTTGAATATAGAACAGCGAGATGTGGAATTCATGTCCATGCCACAAAGTTAGTATCACCTTCATCTACTTTAGCCATCATTTCCAAAGTTTATTTTAAGGGGCTCGCCCCATAAAGTGCCATTTTCAGAGAGAAACACAATTCAATAAAAGTTAAATCATTTGCATATTAAATATCTACCATTTTAGGGGACCCACTACCATTAACCATAAAAAAATAATGCGAGTCCCCAAAAGTAAGCGATCCCTATAATGCCGTGTTGACTGCTGTCAAAGAGGGAGTACACTCATATTACAAATAATACAGTTTCGGAAATTTGTTTGAAAGTGTCTAATTTGATTGATGTGATTTTATTGTAATACATTATAAATAGCTTCAAGATATAAATAAATAAGCAAATATAATCAAACTTTGAAGCTTTGAGACTGTGAGTAATTGTATATCAACGTAATATATAAAGTATAATATGTATGTAGCAAGATAGAGTGTAACACAGAAATACTGTTTCAATTGAGAGACTTATATTCCATATAAAGGTGATGCTAGACTGGTGCAACATATAAATAAAAATCTACCACAAGTAAAATTGAAATAATATCTTTAATCAACATGTTTCGTTCTCACTGTCAACTTCTTTGTGTGTAGTTTTTTTCTGTCTGTGTCTTCTGGGCATTATTGCCTCTGTCTCTGGATTTTCTATTTTTGATTGACCCTTCGGGGTTCTGTAATTTTATTTACTAATCTATGTTTAACTTTATCTCAATGCATTACTAGTGGAATATATTGTAATGATTGAATTATACATTTGTAACACATGATATTAAATGATAGGTTGTCCTCTATCACTTGTTTGTTATTGCATTTAACTCTCTATAGTCAACAACTATAATTAGTTTATACTTAATTAAACTATTGGCTGCTAGTTTGTCAAAAACAATGGTAATAGTAAATTAACTTTATAGAATACCGAAGGGGAATCTGGAATGTACAGCTTAGAGACGCTGGCTCTATTGTGTACACATGACACAGGACGAAGACAAGCAAACACAACAGCACAACACAACACAGAAAAGTAAAAAAGATGAGTAACATGAACCTCACCAAAACGCAGGTGCTCGTGAAGAGAAAACAGTTCCTGGTTGGTGAAGATTAACAGAGCTCGAACCACCGATCTACCATTCGCAAGTTCCGATGTAACACATATAGATAACTGATGGCTGCCAGCGGCATTGAGACTGATACTTGTATGCATCTGGATTTTAGTTTTCATGCACATTTCCTCTAGTTCTACCGTCATTTGATTCGTTGAAATATAATTGTATCATGTTGAAAGTAAATATATACTATTAGATCATGGATATGAATTTGATACTCGAAACATTTTTTGTGGACAACAAACTGCAAAACATGGACGGATTATTGCTTAATTATTTGTCATTTGAGTACCTCCTTGTCTTGATATACCTATGGTATTTTTTTCCATGGATGTAAATAAACAAAGTTTATATGATTTGTGCTGTAGGATATAACGTATATATGAAACACTTTACTCTCTGTTATATTTGTTTTTACAGGTTTCACAAAGAAATAAGTAATTCAAACAAAGCGCTTGCCTTAATTTGAATATTAGTAGAACTGTAATGTTTGTTCAGTTGCTTTGGATATTAATCCAATGGCTACAACGCGAACATAATTAATTGCAACTAAATAATCCCAATTGTTCCTCTTGTTAGATACATTTTGGCATTAGTATCACTTCTACTAAATACTAACCACTGTCAACAATTTGAAGATTTTGGTCAGAGCTTGTTCTTAAAAACTTTGAAGATTTTGTCAGAGGTTCCACATGACAATTGCAAAAGACTAAAAGTATTTGAAGGCACGGGAATGATTGATTTTTGCTTAACGCCAAATTTAGCATTATTTCATTCTCTCGTCGGTGAGCACATTTTATATATTAATTTCCTCATCTATATTGATTGATTGATTAATTGATTGATTGATTGATTGATTGATTGATTGATTGATTGATTGATTGATTGATTGATTGATTGATTGATTGATTGATTGATTGATTGATTGATTGATTGATTGATTGATTGATTGATTGATTGATTGATTGATTGATTGATTTATTTATTTATTGATTGATTGATTGATTGGTGCTTAACATCTACGCAGTCGATTATAATATGCTTCAGTGGATAACTGAAATTAGACGGAACACACTGATTCACTAAAAGATAAAATTTTACACAATCTAAAACAGAGATGTACATGTATCTCAGAGACGGACCCAGACCTTTCCATAATGGGGGTCGTTTTATTTCAGGAACCATTTTTTTTTTTGAAATATCAAGATACCGAGACGTAATTCAAAGAAAAATTACAAGACATGGTAAAAAGAAAAATTACAAGGTCGAAACCGGAAATGTTCTGTAAAGCTTAATATGGTTTTACCCGTCTATAACCTAGCACAAAAAGGGGGAATATTCTGTCCAGGTCATGAGGAAAAATAAAATAAATATGATGTCACGCAACGACACAAAACGAAATACAGCATATGCAGACGACTTGATAATAAATTAAAAAAATATATATAAAAATGTCACTTGTAAACATCAGAGCCAAAGGAAGTCTTATTCAGAATTTCTGCGTAAATAAATTCTGGGTTTTGTCATTGTGTTATATATATAAATATCTTTGCTTGCTAAGGCAATTGTCAATTTGTTACACGAATATACCTATAAATTGTGTGGTCTATTTAGCATAAAAAACAAACGAGCAACATTTTAAACAACAATATATGCTTGCAGTTAGGGAAAATGTAATCCAATTTCAACATCGAGAGGTGCGTTGGGAGGGGCTAATAATGTTTTCAAGGCAACATATTACTGTTTTCTGACAGAAAAAAAGCGAATGTGATCGATCCACTTCTCCTTTGTATGAACCAAGAGTATATCTTCGCTTTGAAATCTGAACGCCTACCTCATTGTTGGTATACATTGATAATATTTACGGTCTACATTTGAAAGGACAGACAACAATTGTAAGTCTGAATTGAAAATGCTTTAAATTTGTTCACACGGTTTTATTCCAAAACTCGTCATTGCACGGAAATAATTGCTTGATATTTCACATTTGTGAAGAAGACAGACCCATAATATATATGCACGATGAACCTACGGGAGTATATCCTAGAACCACGGTATTTATTCTTTCATTTTAGTATATTTTAACAAGAGACAGTTTAATTAGTATTCTTAGATAAGTCACGAACGAGGAAAGAACAGGGAAGTGTTTACAAGTGGTACATATCCGTGGTCATTTGTGGCACAGATATTCCATAACGGTCAACCAAGGCGTGGTTGGGACCCATTTCCACCCGCCCAACCGTTTTGCACACAAATAAAGAATATGGTATGATTATATGTGTCCTCATAAAAAAAGAAGAAATGGCACGAGCGATGTCAAAACATGAGCTTTTCAAATGGGAATAACCATGATTGATATTTCCGGCGGTTTTAAACAGGTAAATTTACCTGACGATTTCGCATAAACGTCTTGAGAAAATTGAAAATTATTACGATTTTCTATCAAGGAACTAAAATCATTATCTAAAAATGTTTAAATCTGAAAAACAGTTATGGCATTTGCATTTCACCTTTTAAGTTTGGGAATCTCCCGTATCACGCAATATTGTAATGGGTTGTAGACTGATTGTATCACCTATCAGTGATACTGATTACTTTATTACAAAGGGCTTATAATTCTCCATAATATCAAGCTGAGATTTAGAAAACCTTAAATTTTCTTTTTCAACTACAATGGGCACGATAGGGTCTTTAAAGCATTACATGCTATAGAACCTTGTGGTGTTTTCTCATTGTTTCTTTTAAGGACATTCAGAAACAATTTGTCCTTTTTCTTACAACCTAGGAACAAGATTTATGTGATTCCCCTTTATTTATTTTAGGAGGACTGTAACCATTGTATTTTTTTTCTCCCAATAACCTGATTTTAATTGATTAAAATGGTTAGAAAAAGGGGATCTATTCTGAAAATAATTGAAATTCGGGACACTTCCAGCTCTTTTATTTTTCAAAAACATTAATTTATGCGTCAGTGCATAATCATCTGCCATATTGGTGGCTTCTACTAAACTGGAAACGCTATGTTCATCTATATATGTCTTAATATCTGAATTAATGCATTCTTTGCATTCTTCAATAATAATTGTTTTATCTTAATTTATTAAAATGTGTAGTTACTTCGCTAGAAAGGAGCAACTGTTCAAACAAAAGATATTTTTCACGGATAAATTCAACATGAGGTTGTCATCCCGTTTTCTACAACCTCTACACTTTCGACTATGACCCTCCGTTACTAACTGATATGCTTTCAAAATGACTTCATTCATTTCTTCATAATTTGAACTTGTTGGGCTCTAATGGGATAATCTTTATTTGTGTAATACTCTGGTAATCCCAGCTACCAAAATGCTAGTTATGAGAAAGAGGAACTTTTGGCTGATCAAAAGTCATTCATCTCATCAATGAATATTATGTTTAACAGGGAACCATATGCCTTTTCTAGTTTATATAGAACACCAAAACTTCACCAGAATCCATATAGAGAAAATAATACTACAAGTGCTTCTACTTTTTCAAGATAGTAATTGATTATATGTATGGCTAACATTTTGACTCCGGAATTCGGTTTGTCCAAACATGTGACTTTTCTACACGTTACAAACCATTCCTCGTGGGAATTTATAAACACGCTTAAAAATATCTTTATAGCGCACGTATTATGAAAAATGGTAAGACAAAATACAAATTGATAGTTTCCGGTCGTGAATTAATTTATTTTATTTTGTGAAGCACGAAAAAAGAAAAAAATGCATTATACAGCAAATTTAGTTACCACTAAGTTGGTGTTCCGTATCGATGACAAATCTGTAGAGTTCGATGGACACATTTCTCAATAACTTGTTTTATATTATAAAAACATTACCTGAGACATATATTGTCATATATTGGACATATTTTTCTGTAAATAATAGTAATTGATACTCGCAGAGATTGTAAGTTTGGTAGATTATTGAAGTATTGTCCTGTATCACTGATATTACGCCTGGTAAAACAGATGGTATCAACATATTGTTGAGCAAGCAAAGAGGTATCTGCAACTTCCGGTTGAGACCCTCTGTCGAGGAAAATTTACAAACGTGTGCACGGTAAGTTGTTTCATCTCATATTTCTATACATGTTTTAAAAATCAGAGAATGCTGTTCCCTTCCGATATGAAAATGTAAACTTTGCCTGCTGTCCGTTGTGAAAAACAGTTAAAATTGAAGGAGATTTCACTTTTCTGCTGTGCAGCAACGAGTTCATTTTATGTATTTCGTTGTGCAATTTCAGCTATTTCCTTGCATAACAAAAAAGGTTCCGTGACAATGACGTGGTCAGGTGATATAACTTGAACGACAGATTCGATCTTACTAAAAGAATGGAAACAACAGAAGTTAATAACACAACACTGCCCGTAATTATGATAAATTGAGACGAATCAGGGTGGTTTCACCCCGAATCCCGTTCGCCCCGTGAGTCGTTTCTCCCCTATTCCCGTTCACCACGGATCGTTTCGCCCCGATTCCCTTTCGCCCCAGGTCGCTTCGCCCTCATTTATTAATAGTGCTTTAAAAAATGAAATATGGAAAATACCATTGCAAATATTCGTATTTTGGATGTTGTAAGGCTTGTTCGTGGGTACTTTATTTTTGTCTTACCCATAATTAAGAAAAAAAAACTTGACATACTATTGACATATCTTAACCTTTGCAGATGAGATAAGAGCTACAGAGTATTGCATCTACTTTACCTAT
>MJUT01039727.1:236514-250831 GCA_002080005.1 Gigantidas platifrons
ACTAAGTAAATATATCCAAGTTCAATGCTATATATTCCAGCTATCATACAAATCTTAAATCCATGACTGGCAGCTCTCGAAGTTCCTGTGTCTTACATACTATTTCATGAAATTCTCTGGAACATTTAAAAAATTACATTGTTTAAATATATAAACGATATGTAGAGCATATGAAAATTCAAGATACACAACTTGACCTATTTTTATAAACTATTTGCACTGATGATGTAATACTATCAACAACAACAACAATATTTTAATGAACAAAGTAATATGTCATATATATCATCAATGCAAAACACCAAATATACCACAACATCAGTACAGCTGTCTTGTCTAATAATAAAATAGTAGACACATGTGCAAAGGTGCTACCTCTAACACATACGTACAGGACCTCTAATTTCATCACAAACGCTCACACATTTGTCTAAAATGATTGTCATCAAGTATCCTCAATTGATTATAACGTAACCTTAAATTTGGGTATCATGTCTATCATCGTAAATCGGGTATCGTAAACAGTGGGTGAGTTGGGCTCTAATGGGATAATCTTTATTTGTGTAATACTCTGGTAATCCTAGCTACCAAAATGCTAGTTATGAGAAAGAGGAACATTTGGCTGATCAAAAGTCATTCATCTCATCATTGAATATTATGTTTAACAGGGAACCATATGTCTTTTCTAGTTTATATAGAACACCAAAACTTCACCAGAATCCATATGGAGAAAATAATACTACAAGTGCTTCTACTTTTTCCAGATAGTAATTGATTATATGTATGGCTAACATTTTTACTCCGGAATTTTGTTTGTCCAAACATGTGACTTTTCTACACGTTACAAACCATTCATCGTGGGAATTTATAAACACGCTTAAAAATATCTTTATAGCTCACGTATTATGAAAATGGTAAGAAAAAATAGAAATTGATAGTTTCCGGTCGTGAATTAATTTATTTTATTTTGTGAAGCACGAAAAAAGAAAAAAATGCATTATACAGCAAATTTAGTTACCACTAAGTTGGTGTTCCGTATCGATGGCAAATCTGTAGAGTTCGAAGGACACATTTGTCAATAACTTGTTTTATATTATAAAAACATTACCTGAGACATATATTGCCATATAATGAACATATTTTTATGTAAATAATAGTAATTGATACTCGCAGAGATTGCAAGTTTGGTAGATTATTGAAGTATTGTCCTGTATCACTGATATCATGCCTGGTAAAGCAGATGGTATCAATATATTGTTCAGCAAGCAAAGAGGTATCTGCAACTTCCGGTTGAGACCCTATGTCGAGGAAAATTTACAAACGTGTGCACGGTAAGTTGTTTCATCTCATATTTATAGATATTTCCATACATGTTTTAAAAATCAGAGAATGCTGTTCCCTTCCGATATGAAAATGTAAACTTTGCCTGCTTTCCGTTGTGAAAAGCAGTTAAAATTGAAGGAGAATTCACTTTTCTGCTGTGCAGCAACGAGTTCATTTTGTGTATTTCGTCGTGCAATTTCAGCTATTTCCTTGCATAACCAAAAGGTTCCGTGACAATGACGTGGTCAGGTGATATAATTTGATTGACAGGTTCGATCTTACTACAAGAATGGAAACGACAGAAGCTAATTACACTACACTGCCCGTAATTATGATAAATTGAGACGAATCCGGGTGGTTTCATCCCGAATCCCGTTCGCCCCGTGAGTCGTTTCGCCCCTATTCCCGTTCACCCCGGGTCGTTTCGCCCCGATTCCCTTTCGCCCCGGGTCGCTTCGCCCTCATTTATTAATAGTGCTTTAAAAAATGAAATATGGAAAATACCATTGCAAATATTCGTATTTTGGATGTTGTAAAGCTATTTTTGTCTTACCCATAATTAAGAAAAAAAACCTTGACATATTATTGAAATATCTTAACCTTTGCTAATGAGATAAGAGCTACAGAGTATTGCATCTACTTTACCTATGAATTTCCCTGTAAAATCATACGAAATCTGATATTTATTATTGTTAAATATCCGAGAAATTAGCATATGAAAGAGAGTTTGATGTCTCCGTTAGTCGATTTCATCGTATTTTGTTGCCATTCTGTACACATAAGTGATAAGTGAATCTAAACCCCTTCACGACGATTCGTTATTGAGAAAAATATTCTTCCTCTTGTGTTCAACAATATTTCACTGAAAAATCGTGCAAATTAACTGTTGCAATTTTCTAGACTGCATGCTGAACATAAGCTTGTTCAAAATACCAGTGGTGCATTAATATGCTTTTATTTTTCTTTGTTTATTTGTTTGTTTGTTTTTATTTTTGTTTTTATTTATTCAGTTTGTCTGTATATTTGTGTTTTGTTTGTTTGTTTTTTTGTTGTTGTTGCAAGTGTTCTTTTATTTATACATGAACGCTGATGTAGGATTTGCTTAGTGTTTTAAATATTCTGTACCTGTAGCTATTAGTCTTTTTTTATATTACATTTATACCAAGTCGGACATAGGTTCTCTGAACCTTACAGTTTGTTGGTTTGTACATTATTTTCTAATTGTATATGATTTCTTGTGTGGTAGTGTGTGGTAAATCGTGCAGCGAATTAGTATTCGACAAATCAAAGAATAAAAATTATTACAATTTTAATTTTGTTATCAATTACCCTTGATTATTTTTTTGCAGTTTAATTAGTAATAATTGACCAATAATTATTAAATATTATAATATAACATCATGATGATGTTAACTCCGTTGTTTATCATATATTTTTATTATTTTGATTTTATTGTTATCTTATTATTATTTTTTTGTATTCAACTGATAAATAAATAATTACTAACAAATTGTCGAAAAAAAACTTCATCTACTATAATATAATAGCGATTAAGTGGGGCGAATCGACTCACTTTCCGGGGCGAACAGGTAATCTGGGCGAAACGACACGGTGCCATTGAGACATTCTGTCATAGGTTGAGGCCTTCAGTCAAAACTTCCAAAGTGAAGTGCACGATGGATGTATACATTTTGTGTCATTTGATTCAATAAAATGTATTCATATTCCTATTCAGTAAAAATACATAACCCCTTCTAATTAGTGTAGCTATTTAAAAATACGTGTCTCAAAGCGGGTTCAATTAATACATACCCTTAACCTTTACGGCCTGTTACATATTACTTGCATGTTTGATTAGAATTATAAAAGTTATTTTATTTTGTCGTGGAATTTAATATGTTGCGTGGATTGTTATTAAACAACATACATTATGCATATACATGTATTGTAAGTCATAGAATGTCAACAACAACAAAAAAGAATATTGACAACAGATACAGTTTCATAATGTGGTTGAACGTGTCTGATTTGATTGATGTGATTTCATTGGAATACAAATAACTGTCAAATAAAAAAATATACATCAATACTACAAACTTTGATACTTTATGTAATTTTATTTCAACTTAACATATTGAATAAAGTATAATATATTTTTAATAAGTCATCAACCATTCATGATTTGACCGATAACATCAATAACTAATGTTACGAAACAATTTTTTCTAGAATATTCTAGTAACAGAAAGATACAACCAACAATCAATTAAGATTATATTCCTTAATATAACAAAATTTACTTCATACTATTATACAATTACACAAATCAAATTAATAAATTATTACTGGCCTCTTTGTCAATCTTCAAGTTTAAATAATTTGAGAATAGATGTGCCTGTCCTTTCCTGTATATTACTGCGATCCTTTTCTATGAAAATTAATTCTTGTTGAATTACAATATCTTTTAGTTGTAATCCAGAAAGATTCCAAATATTGGCCGATGAAATTGTTAATAGTTCAATATTCAAGTCACGTGACTTTACTAAAATAATTTGAAGATACCAAAGGGGCAATCATAATCAGCATATCGAAGAACAGACAACACAATGGCCGAAAGAAAGAGTACAAAAGAAAAACAACGATGTACAAAGCATACATATGAAACTAAAGGTCGAGTAACTCGAATCCCACTAAAGACCGGGATGAACTCAGGTGTTCCAGAAGGGTCTGTAGATCCTGTTACACTAGAGGTCATTGTGAAACAGATATTCCTTCATGGTCAACCAAGTCATTGTGGCGACCGTAACATTTTCAAAGTGATGACTTCAACTTTACCAAAAGGAACCCTTGTTAGCAGCATCCTCTATCAAGGAAATGCTGATAGGAGCCACACGCTCTGGATTATCGTAGCATCTGTTAAATATACACTACATATGCAGGTGCTGCTGGAATGTTGCTACACATAAATGGAAAGTTCACAATGGGAAATTTGAAACCATCTCTTTTGTCGTAAAGGTTCGTTCTTACCCCCCTACCTGTCGATTTAGAGGTGTAGGGTAAGATATGAAGCAGACATATATGTAGCTGTGATATCCTTTATTTCAGATTCAATGGGATAGATGCGATCAACATAGGTATTTACTGAAAGGACATCATCTGTAAAGCGGAACGTGAAATCAAAGGATCGGGCTAGCTTCTTTACGTTTTACTAAGTAAAGATGTCCAAATACAATGCTATAGATTCCATCTATTATATCAATTATAAATCTTAGACTGACATCTCTAGAAGCTACTGGGTCTTATTTACTATTTCATCAAATTATCTAGAACTTTCCTAAATATGTGACATTGTTTATATACATGAACATTATCTAGAGCATATTAAATTCAACGTCAAAATTAAAAACTTGTAAAAAACTTTACTTAGGTTTGATAACCTATTTGCACTTATGATGTAATGCTATCAAGAACAAAACACAAAGTATTATCTCATATTTATTATAGATACATAATATATCATCTCTTGATGAAATGGGTTGGATACACATTTGTATTATCCAATTCTAGACAAAATATTAGCTATACAATTATCTTTATATTTAATATATTTTATAATTAGATTGTATTCTTGCAACATTAATCCCCATCTCGTTAATCTGTGATTTTTATTTTGCATTTTGCTAATAAATGTGACTGTATTGTGATCAGTAAACACCACGAATGGATGACATGTACATCAAAATGTTTCAAAGATAACAATAAGGTAAGTCATTTTTTTTCAATTGTGGATTAATTTTTCTGATCTTGGTCAAACTTTTAAGAAACAACAGCAATTATGCAAATCTATGTCATTTTACCTTCTTGGAACAAAACTGCACCAACATCTACATCGCTTACATTCACTGTTAGCGTATATCCTTTCGAGAAGCCTTGTGTTGTCACCTGACATATTTGTCTTTTCTTTCTTCTCGTAAGTATATTTACAATATAATCTAAATCATTCAGTCTGGTTTCAATTACACATGACCAAACAAATGTAATTTGTAATGGATGACAAGGAATAAGTAATAACCCAATAACTTTCTTGCCTGGTTTAAAATTACTTATCTTGGCTTTGTTTCCAATTGTCATGTTCTATTTCACATCCTCTTGTAAGCTTATGCTTTGAACACTTTCTTTCAAAATCTTTAAGGGACCTCTCACAAATATAATCTCAAATAAAGACCTTTGGAAAAGGACAAACCAACATCATATAGCACACACAATTAGATCTAGTAAGTGGAAATGGATTGGACATACCATCCGAAAAAAAATGATAACAATGTTCTAGATTGGAATCCCCAAGGACATCGAAAGAGAGGAAGGCCAAAGAACAAATGGCGGCGGCGACTTACAACCGAACTAAAAAAGATTGACAAGACATGGAAAGAGGCAAAGACAGTAGCCATGAACAGAAAGAGGTGGAAAGACACTGTGGTCGCCCTATGTCCCCCTTTGGAGTACGTGGAATAAGTCAAGTCACAGAGTGTCCACAAACCAGTTGAAAAGGACTAAAACATAGAGATTCTTGGAAGGCTTCCCTTAAAGCAAACAGTAGCATGTGGACCCCATCATCCCAATGTGTTTGACTGTCTAAACAAAATGTTTTCATCATATATTTTAAGGTCTGATGAAATCTTTAATGAGCTCCGTGAGAATCAGGGGGCTATGCATTATATTTAAGCCGTTTTGTATTTAATTAAATTGATGCATAACTTGCTGAAATAAATGAAACATACAATTGGATTCCTGATTTGACTGAATTGTTTTAGGAAGACCCACAAAAGTAAAAACAAAATAATTAGAGTCTTATTTATAGTTTTAGCTTTAATATTCCTAAGTGGAAAGTAAGCATATCCTTATTTAGTTTTAGGAAGTGGACCCACAGAGTCAAGAATAACCCTACTGAAAGACTCTTCAAAAGCGGGTACGGGTCGGAGTGGAGCTACACGACTGTTTTGATTCGGTTATCCCATAATCGGCAGATGTTACAAGATCAACAGTCCTCGGTTACGTCTCGTCTTATATTCGGCCAGTAGAAATGGGTCAATATCCTGTTGGAGGTTTTGTTAACACCCAGTTCAGTCATTGACGAATATTGGGCTAGGGGCACAACTGCTTTCCGGTATTCTTCCGGTATCACTATCTGGCAGATCACTTTCCATTCATCTTATACATTCGCATCTGGTGGTCGCCATTTTCACATCACTGCTTCGTCTTTCATGAAATAGCAAACATTACCATTATCTGCCTCCTCTACTGAGAATGACTTAGAACAAGGTAGTACGAGCCCTTCCATCTGCGCACTAATAAGTTGTTCCCTAGTCAGAAGGTCATTTCTGACATATCTTATTGTTTGCTTATGAACAGGACCTCCACTCATTGACCTTTGGTCCTGGACTGTATCAAGAAGGAATTTTTAATCTTCATCTGTATCTTGACAGGATTTGTGTTCCTTGCCTACTAAATAACTATGCATATCGCCATCGCTATGTAAAAAGGTGATCGTTCACACCAGTACAAAATGTGTCTCTTAATTCAACATCACTTGTTTCTATGGTACCATCTTGCAATAAAGTCTCATCTTCTTCCAGAGGCGTTTTAATGGGTAAAGTTACAGCACATGCAGGAAAAATCCCTGTATTTTCTAATTTATTCTCTTCATAACTAGGCTCCTCGGAGGCTATTGGGTCAATTATAACCTTGTCACCGGCCAAATCGATACCAATTAACAAAGAAATATCAACAGAAAGTGCAGGTCGTACCCCAACTACAACCTGTCCCGAAACAAAATCTGATTTTAAATGAATGTGATGGAGTGGAACACTATGAAAACCTGGGTCTACGCCCTGTAAAAACACATTTGCACTAGCCGAAGTATTCCCCGATAAAGGTAAAATATGTTCTAACATTAAAGGTGAAATGCATAGGTTTTGAGCATTTGATTGTATTGATTTACTCCATAAAGATGCAAAAATAATGCAGAAAAAACTATGTTTTACGCCAAGTGTGTCACTGCTTATCTGTAAACACTGTATGGCTTATTGTCATAGTTTAACATGATTATCTCCTCTTCGTTAGCATATAGTATGGGGTAATTCGGTTCTTATAAGTCTACTGCGCCTACGAGGATGACATAGCTTCTCTATAATCTAATGATGAAAGTCACCAACGTGACATCACAGTCATCGATTCAACATAGAAAATAATACATTAAAAACATATAAATTAAAACAAGTAAAAACATTTAATTTGAAATATAAAATATTTATATAAAAATACATGCCGAACTTTTGTACATCAGCTGTTAACTTATATTTAGACAATTTTCGCCAGGGAGTTCATAAATAGGCTTCTCTCAAAAACATATTGTATAAGAAATATGAATGATAAATACTAGTAATACTGGTTATTTGTACATGCATTATTACCTTTACATTTTACTCCCTTTATTGCATTTTTACATAAAATGTATTACTTATGACTTGTTAGTAATCGTTTAATATAGAACAGCGAGATGTGGAATTCATATCCGTGACACTAAGTGATTATAACCTTCATTTACTTAAGTTGAAATTTACAAAGTTTACTTTAAGGGGCTCTCCCCATAAAGTGTCATTTTCCGAAAGAAACACAATTCAATAAAAGTTAAATCATTTGCATAATATATATCTACCATTTTAGAGGGCCCACTATCATCAACCATAAAACAATAATACGAGTCCCCGATAGTAAATTATCTCTATTATGCTTTAGTGTACATTAGGGAGCTCACTACCTAGATCCACCATTCATTAACAACATTAACCATAGAGAATGATGTGAGTCCTCTAAGGTAAGTGATCCCTATAATGCCTTGGTGCACTTTAGGGGACCCACTACCATATATACATGATTCAAATCATAAGACAACAACATTAACCATAGAGAATGATGCGAGTCCCCTAAGGTAAATGATTCCTATAATGCCTTAGAGGACCCACTTCCATAAATACCTAGTTCATATCATAAGACAACAACATTCGTAATAGAAAATAAGGTGAGTCCCCTAGAGTACCTAATAAATATTGTGAGACAACCAAACTAAGTCTCATAGAACAAAAATGGTACTTTAGATGGTGAGTGTCCGTTTTTTTATATGTAGAACTTCCTAGAGTACATGAAGGCCGGACACACTGATTCACTAAAACAGAAATGTTACACAATCTACAACAGAGATCGTTGTACCGTATTCAACAATTGTCGACATACCACACTGTACGACAAAGTACATGTACCTCAGAGGCGGGTCCAGACCTTTCCATAATGGGGGCCATTTTTTCAGAAAGTATTTTATTCTAAAAATATCAAACGATACCGAAACGTAATTCAAAGCAAATATTACAGACAAGGTAGAATAAAAAATGACCAGGACGAAACTGGAAATATTCTGTTAAATTTAATATGTTTTTATCCGTCTATAACCTATAGCAAAACATGTAATGCATACCCTCAATCTATACCTGTTGCATATTACTTGCATGTTTGATTAGAATTATAAAAGTTGTTTTATGTTGTCTTGGAATTTGAGTATTGTTTGTAAATTGTTCTTAAGCAACATAAATTATACATATACATGTATTCTACGTCATAGTATGTCAACAACAACCAAAAATAGGAATGTTGACAACATATAAAGATTCGTAATGTTGTTGGACGTGTCTGATTTGATTGATGCGATTTATATTGGAATGCAAATAACCGTAAAATGAATAAAATATACATGAATACTTGAAACTGTGATACTCTATGTGGTTGTCTTTCAACGTAGCATATTGAATAAAGTGTCAAACCTTTGTGCATTCTTCAACCGTTCGTGATTTGATTGATAACATACCACACTCTCAGAAGAGTTGATATATCTAATGCTAAATAGTAGACATATGGGCAAAGTGACATCAAAGACATATGTACAGAAATGTAGAAAACTTAAATTTGAAAATCACGGCTATCATAGTAAAACCGGCATCTTAAACTGTTGGTGATTTGGGCTCAAATGAAACAACTTCCCATTGCACAATGCTCATGTAATTATACTTACTGAAATACTAGTTATGACAAAGAGGAATATTTGGCTGATCACAAGTCATTCATTTCATCATTGAATATTTTGCTTAACAAGGAACATGATGACTTTTCTAGTTTATATTCAATAACAAAACTTCACAATAATCCATATACAGAAAAGAATACTACAGCTGCTTCTACTTTTTCAAAAAAACTAATTGTTGATAAATATATGGCTAACATTTTGATTGCTCTCAAAGAGGCAATACAATCATATTACAAATAATAAAGCTTCGGGAATTTGTTCAAGGTGTCTGATTTGATTGATGCGAATTTATTGTAATACATTATAAATAGCTGCAAGATATAAATAAATGAGCAAATACTATCAAACTTTGACGTTTTGATACTGTGAGTAATTGTATTTCAACGTAATATATAAAGTATAATATGTACGTAGCAAGATATACGAATATTATTTCAATTGAGAGATTTATATTCCATTTACAGGTGCTGCGGGACTGGTGCTACATATAAATGAAAATCTAACACCAGTAAAATTGAAACCATATCTTTAATCAGAATGTTTTGTTCTCAAACGACACTCACTCAATGTCTCTGTGTAATTTTTGCTTGTATTTCGACTGTGTCTTCTGGACATTATTGCCTCTGTTTCTGATTGCCTATTTTTTATTGACCTTTCGGGGTTCTCTCTTTTGTATTTATCAATCTATGTTTCACTTTACCTCAATGCATTACTAGTGGCATATATTGTTATGATTGAGTTATACATATGTAACAAATAATATTAAATGATAGGTTGTCCTCTATCACTTGTATGTTATTGTCATTTAACTCTCTATAAACAGTCAACAAATATATTTATTTTATACTTAATTAAACTATTGGCTGCCAGTATGTCATAAACAATGCTAATAGTAAGTTAACGTTATAGAATACCGAAGGGGAAATCTTGAATGTATAGGTTAGAGCCACTGCCACTATTGGGTACACATGACACAGTACGAAGACAAGCAAACACAAAAGTAAAACACAACACAGAAAACTAAAAAGATGAGCAACATGAACCTCACAAAAAAACCCAGGTGCTCAGGAAGAGAAAACGGTTCCTGATTGGTGAAGATTCACAGAGCTCGATCCACAGATCTACCCTTCGCATGTCCCCATGTGGAACATAGAGGGAACTAATGGCTGCCAGCGGCCTTGAGGCTGATACTTGTATGCATTTGGATTGTAGTTTTCATGCACATTTCCTCTATTTCTACCGACATTTGATTCGTTGAAATATAAAGGAGAAGAGCCAGGAACTCATTATACGGCCCTGTAAATCAATCATTTTTAAAGAAGATTTAAACATGAACATTTTTGGTTTGTGCACCATTTCAAGACTAAATACGTTAGTAAATGAAATAATGAGGCTCTTTAATTCACTCTATATTAAATCATAGCGCGTCCAAAGTAGCTAACTTTTCAGGTTTGACCAAAAATTCCTCGAAATAGTTACCTTTGAAAGAGCTTTACTTATGGGTGTCACGGCTCGCCCGTGATTATTTTTGTTTTAAATTAAAAAGCTCTTTAAATAAAGACATTTTCAGGGAAAAATCCATGGGCGAGGCTTGGCGCCGAATTAAACAACAGAAAAAACGGTTGATTTGCGACTGTTTATCTTTTAGGATTACGTAATTTTGGAACCGAATACGGAACGACACTAGACAAACGATTCGAAATGCAAGTTTGATAGAAGAGAACAGAATCACTCGGCATTCGGACCTATGGAAGAGATTGTTTTACAACATTTATCTCATCAGAATTTACTTTGAATGATCTAAATATGACTTAAATAGGACGAGGTACAGTCATTGGACAAAAGTATTGGTAAATGTAAAAACATCTCTATATAATCAAGCAAAACCATATTTTTTCAAAACATTATTGTGAAGTCGCTTCTGGATAGATTTTTGCAAATTTTACATCAAAACATTCAGAATTGTCTATGATATATATATGTTTTGATGAGTGATTTTTTTTTGTACATCATTTTAACACAACAAATAAAAATGGACTTTGATTTTCCTATATACATTTCAACCAAAAATAAATTCTAAAAATTAACAATCATGTTTAAATTATGTACAAGTAAAACCACTCATATAAACATAATGAGCAAATAGACAAACAAAATATAGACAATTCCGAAAGTTTTGGTGTAAAATGTATTAAAATCTATCCAGAATTGACTTCACAATAATTTTTAGAAAATATATGGTTTTGGTTGATTAAAAGGTGATTTTTTTTTACATTTACCAATACTTTTGTCCGATGATTTTTTTTTTTAGTAAAAACAATGTAGTACATTTCCGTGA
This sequence comes from Gigantidas platifrons, assembly GCA_002080005.1. NCBI lineage: Eukaryota > Metazoa > Mollusca > Bivalvia > Mytilida > Modiolidae > Gigantidas > Gigantidas platifrons. Next base: position 248,307 of record MJUT01039727.1, read on the forward strand.
TCAATGTATTGCATGATAACGGGGTATACCTAATCCCCGATATCCATTCCTTATAAATGAGGGTTTATCTGTGAAGAAATAAGTTAATAAAGATGAGTTATGTATGAAAGTCATGGAGAAATTGTTGGGCTGTAGTACTCTCCTTTAAGGTTTTTAAGACATCTTTTGAAATATATAACAGCTTTACAAAGCGAAGTCCCGTTTTTTACCGGCAATGGTCAATATAGTTACGTAAACAATTATGGATGCACATAATTCGAATACTACATGACTTCTATTTAGTTATCTCAGACTTTGTTTTCGATATTTGCAACCCCGATGTACCCTTTACAAACAAATCAATTGTTCAGTTTCAAAAGAACACTTTTTTCACTGAGCAGACGACATGTTAGCGATTTACGTTTTATGTTATGCTCTGGAATAAACAATAGCGCTATGGTATTGACTGTGAAACTCAACTGCAAACACAATAATTGATTGCTTATTTTTGCAAATAATGTGTATGTGCATTGTGATCACATATTTATTTTCAATGTTTTTAACATAAAATAAAGAAGAAAAACTTAACAATCTTAAATACGGAAATATTTTTGATTAGATTGCAGGGAAGATATTCCATTTCGAAAGTCTCAAAAATCTTGTAGTTTACTTTTAATAATTTCTTCATTCTTCTTTTAAACATTGTACACATTCAGTGGCGTAGGAGCCAGGGACAAAGGGGTGGGGGGTTGGGGCAATCATATACTTTTTCCCCTCACTTTTTTGCCTGAAAAAAAATTATTTGCAGAAAAAGCCTGTCCAGAAAACTCGTTCGGCTTCATACAGTCTTAGTTTCAAAAATGAAGTTTGCCCCCCTCCCCAACTTTTTGGAATTTTTAGAAGTTTGCCCTCCTTCTCACAATGTTCCTACACCGCTGAAATTAACCGTTATTGAATAAAATAAAATAGGTGGCTGGGGTGGGGTAGTGGCAAACACTCAGTCATATTTTTCTCCAAAGGTGGAAGGGCCACAGACCTCTACATCCTTTACATACTGTCATGACTGTTAAACCGGTCCACTCCCCTGGGCTTACCGCTTATTGCAATATTGGGTTTTTGCATTGCTAGGCAGCTGAACATGGAGGCTGTTGAGCACCAATCTAGATTTGAAGTTGGGGGACAATAAGTAGTAGAAATGATAACATATCCCCCCCACTTCAAAGTATTAAGGGTGGCTCAACGAGTTAAGTAGTTATATTACCCAACAACTCATACAAGCCCATCCCCAATACGGCGTGGGTTCGCGGCTGGCTTTGTAAATTACAAAAAGGGTGCACTCAACTTGCAGCAGCAAGTGATAAAGCTTACCAGTTGCTTACTAATGGTCGGTGGTTCTCTCCGGGAACTGCGGCTTCCTCCACAACTAAAACTGTCGCCATGATATAGCGAAATATTGCTGAAAGTGGCGTTAAGCACAATAAATCAATGAATAAATACAAATGTTTCCGCAGGCCCCCCCACCACCCTCTTAAAAAAAACGAAAGGGGGTAAGCATTTTTTTTTTTACATATGTGATATCTGCTAAAGTGGGAAATAACTGAAGACTTAAAAGTCTTTCCATTCCTAGGCGAACAGGATTTGTACATTACTTTTGGGGTTTATCAACTGAAACTTAGTCCTAGTTACATCCAGGAGTAATTAGATGGTGAAAGCCAGATCCTTATTCATAAAGAAGACCCAGGACTAATCCGAGTTAAAATACACAGCAGGCACACATCATACAAACAATATCTTCTATGGATACAATTCACATAATCTACCATCAGTGCATGGTACTGTAAGTGTCGCACCGGTTCCCGTGTTGTTGGTGTCTGTCCCTATATAGCATCTGTACTGTGGTGTCTAGGATTCGCCAGGCATATTGAAAAAACAGTTATATGGTGTCAGAAACTGGGAAGAATTCGTTGAGGACGCACAACAAGTTGACAATTCAGATTCTAAGAGTGAGAGTAGGACAATTGAAGAATGATCTCGTCTTTGTCGAACACAAATATAACGTTTTGCAAGAAACTGTGAACTCTAAGTTTTGTGAAGAATATGTGAATTATTGTTTCATTTAGTACTTCAAACCATCAGTGTTTAGCATACATGTATATACATGTATATAAACAACTCATACTTAGCAATTATATTATCATTTCTATACTATTTTGGCTTTTGCAATTTTTTTCCAAAAGAGCGTCGCTGATGAGTCGTTTATAAACGAAACAACCGGTCCGTCGCAGAAAATCGCTTGCCTGGAACTTTGATGAATTAACTATTCATTTCTCCATTTTTATAAACAGTGTATCAATCTAGAATTTTATATTCTAAATTTAATATTTTTTAACAATATGATTGTGCACGAAAAATGAAGCTTGAGGAATTCACCTTTTTATATTTGAATTTTTGAAGTGTTGCCAAAAAGTGTCCTTAATAATCAGAAACTTGTACTATAGTGTGAGATAAAATTTCCAGAAACCTCCACTACTTTTCTTTTGATTTTC
>MJUT01039727.1:266725-280864 GCA_002080005.1 Gigantidas platifrons
CTTTAATGGAGCAAACTGTGAAATCAGTAAGTATTTGTTAGAGCTAGATAAAATAAACGTATGTGATGCTAGCCTATGTCTAAATGGAGCAACATGTGCCACACTAATCGGTCTGACGAACAACTGTACTGTCAATGTGATACTGGCGTTAACGGAGCAAACGTGAAATAAGTAAGTTTTCATTTGTCATCAAAATCAAATATAAGTATATCATCAGACTAAAACACAGTAAGAAAGCATCTTAAAATATAAGACAATAGATATTACATGTTAGTTGTATTACTAATTTTGTGGCCAATGAGTAATGGTCATTAACCAATAAAATTAACAGTCCTAGCTAGTAGCCAGCTATCTACAGCATTCATCAACGCACTGTCCATGTGACCACCATATTCTACATTTCTACCTATTAGTCAGGTAATTGTATGCATTCATTGCACAGTCCATGTTTCTATTGTCATTCAATTTTATGATAGTACGTGTCCTTTTTGAGGGAAAGCTAATTGCAGTTTGTTTAACGTTTGTTTATTTGTACATATTTTGCTGTTGGAGATGCAGGTATTGAGGGGAGAGGTGGGATCCCATTAGCTAATTTAACCCCGTCATAGTTAGTGCATAACGCCATCTTCTAAAAAAACAATACCATTGTCATGTCATGGAAATAACTTGATATTGGCGTATTTTTAAACTGTAACGACAGCAGTGTAAAGAGTACCACTCAACTGCAGGTAATGATATATTTCACATTCAGTTAAGCGCATATGATCTAATCATTACTACAGGCAATTGCTGTGAAATAAAACAGTTGTATATTTAGTTGGTGTCTCAGTGTAAAATTGGATAGTTTCGCACGTCAATTTACATAGCGGAAATATTATCCCTGTGTAACTCATTTTGTTAAATGTTGAATAAAATGAAGAACAAACAAAAAACACCACACTGCCGGAGCAATTCCACAATCAAAATCGTATAACAATCGATATCCGTAACACACAATTACATGACATCTCACTTATCGAGCTTGGTACGAGCACTTCATTGGAAAGTGACGGAGATGACCTAATTTAAAAATAAACATTATTCAAGGGGCAATCAATAATGGACGATTCATTGATGTTAGTCTGGATTGATGTTTTGAAAGCTGTGAGCAGTTGTTCCCCTATTATATCAAATTTGGTATGTTCGTTAGTTTCTAACGAGGAAGGAGGAAATACTTTTGTTAAGTAGATTGTAATTGAGATAATCGATTGGGGTTGTCATGTACCAGTATTTGTAAAGTAGATGTACTTATTCTGGCATGTATTAGTATGTGTGAAGTAGGGGTACTTATTCTGTCTCTTCCTACTATTGTTTTTGTTAATTTAATATTGAAAGTTGTACGACCGTGTGGTATTGTTTGTGTTTCCTTTTAGCTCTTAATTTTTCTATTAACACAGAAATACACAACAATACCCCCTTTTTAACACAGGAACGTGAAAACTGTTCAATAACTATGAACGATAACGTTTTCGTAAAAGTATTCCTGTCCTAGATAATTTGTTACACTACCTGCTAAATTGCTCCACCACTTCATATTAACCACGTATACAGTACATTCGATATAAGTATCGCTAAATTCAACATTTTTATATAAATTATTGTTTGTCTTATCCAGGAAAATGGCTGCTTACGTTTGGTCTTAATATCAATATAAATAATTTCTGGTTATCATGGAGGACACGTCGTGGTCGTAATCCCATTGAAGTTGGATTGACAAAAACCAATGCGATCAATGTCTTCGCCACTAACGTTCTGAGTTCGAATCCAGCTCATTCCGAGATGTACTCGATGGAACATTATGCAATAAAGTTTGTTAGTGACTTACAGGAGGTCGATGGTTTTCTCCGAGGACTCCGCTTCCTAAATAATTTGTTACACTACCTGCTAAATTGCTCCACCACTTCATATTAACCACGTATACAGTACATTCGATATAAGTATCGCTAAATTCAACATTTTTATATAAAGTATTATTTGCCTTATCCAGGAAAATGACTTGTCATACGCTTTTGTAAATAGCATTATATCTGGTTATTCATAGAAGAGACATCGTTGTCATAATCTCATTGAAGTTGGATTGACAAAAAACGAATGCAATCAATGTTTTCGCTGCTAACGTTCTGAGTTCGAATCCAGCTCACAACGAGGTGTACTCGATGGAACATTATGTAATAAAGTTTGTCACTGACTTACAGTAGGTCGATTGTTCTCTCCGAGGACTCCGACTCCTCCCACAATATAAATGGCTGCCGCAAATAACTGAAATATTGTGGAAAGGGGCGTTTAACATCATAACCCTAACCCTATCATGCAGATTGTGGGGGGATTTGCGATCGTATGGTAGTTGAATTAAAAACTACATATGTTATTGGTGCATATCATCACTAACGTTGTGAGTTCGAATTCTTCTTAAGGCCAGACATACTCGATACAACATTATGTGATAAAGTTTGTCAATGATTTGTGACAGGCGGTGGTTTTCCCCGGGAACTCCGGTTTCCGGCACCAATTTAACTGGCCCCACGGTATTGATAGTGGCGTTAAACACCATAACCCCAACCCCTGCCATGCAGCTTTCAACTCTTTCTGTATCCTTTATTCATTTTGTGAGCGTTTATTCATCTAACTAATATGTAACGAGTATTTTTGTTTGATTTTGATTTTCTTTTATCGCATTATAATTTACCACTAACGTGTGTATTAGAGGAGATAAACCCATGTGATGTCCTGCCTTGTCTCAGCGGTGCTACATGTGAGAGAATTTCCGATGTTGAATACAACTGTGCGTGTGCTCCTATTAGTACCGGTACAAATTGTGATAGTAAGTATCATTACCCAAGCTGTAGAGTTGGCCGTCGTGGTCGTGATCCTATAGTAGTTGGAATTACAATCAGTACCTATCACCCCTAACATTGTGGGTTTGACTCTTGTTCATGGCGATGTGTACTCGATACAACATTATGCTATAAAGTTTATATCTGGATTGTGACAGGTCAGTGATTTTCCTCAGGGGACTCTGGTTTCCTCCACCAATAAAACTGACACACACGATATAGCTGAAATATTGTTGAAAGTAGCATTAAACAATATAGCTCAATCTGTACAAAGTAAAGCTACCTCTTTAATATGATACAAACAGGCCCCGTGAGAGTGGGTTCAGTGGGTGCATCGTAAATCTCTGAAGGGCCTAATTTACTTAGCCATGGATGTTTGTATTTATATTTTTCGGTATTTTTGGTATATTTAGTTTATTTAGAAAAATAATAATGTACAATTAACTTAGACTTCTGAATTATGCTTTTCACTGATTTGTATAAAGGATTTGTTATCTAGACATTCTGCTGCAAAAGAAATGAAGCATTCTTGAAAGCTTACCAGTGGTTGTATTGAACTTCAAATCCTCAATTTTGAGAGAAGTCTCAGCCTGTCCCTGGGGGGCCACAATCAGTCTTGTCCGCCTCGCAAAATTTCTCTTGGAGGCTTGTATGCAACTGATATAGGTCTACTTTGCTCTACAAGATAGACATAGTATATTTGTAAAAGACGATATTTATTTTCAAATTAATTATGTCTCTGTCCAAAATAACAAAATCTAGGTTAACACTAATTGTCGACAACATAACTATATTCAGCAATACAAATACATTGTCTGTTTATCTTCTAAAACATCTAAACACATACTGGATACTGGTCACACTTCCCTGTCCATCTTCTAAAACATCCAAGCACAGACTGGACACAGGTCACACTTCCCTGTCCATCTTCTAAAACATCCAAGCACAGACTGGACTGGTCACACTTCCCTGTCCATCTTCTAATACATCTAAGCACATACTGGATACTGGTCACACTTCCCTGTCTATCCTCTAAAACATCCAAGCACAGACTGGATACTGGTCACACTTCCCTGTCCATCTTCTAAAACATCCAAGCACAGACTGGATACTGGTTATTCTTCCCTATTCATATTCTAAAGCATATACATATTTGGTAATATGACACTTTCCAGGATTAAGGTGCGCGACTCGATTATGGGAGATCACTTGTCAAAGACTATACAATCATATATGTTCCTTCTACACTATGCAAGCAAAATTATGGACAAGGATTAAAGGCATGTTGGCTCAGAATCACATTAAATGTGTCATACATATGGAGCAACATATAATATATATAAACGTTAGAGAATACCGAAGGGGCAATCAGAAATGACAATCAAGAGACGCAGGCAACATCGGGTACACAAGACGATGAAAAACAAAACAAAAACAACACAACATGTGTTGAACACCGCTACATGCAGAAATAAAGTAAATAAGACATGCGTCCTCCTACAAACAACTGGATGTCAAGAGGAACCGAACATCGTTACTATGCGGAAATCGGAGTGGTGATCACAACACGGAAATCGGAACATAAAAACACATAATAGCACAACATAAATGACTGAAAAGATGAGCGGCACAGATCCCGTCAACAAAACCGGGGATGAAATCAGGTGCTCGCGAAGCAACAGCATTCAGTGTTGCCTCAATACAAGGCAGACATATAAATCATATACTCAATTTGTAGCATATTGTCGTCAAGAGAAATGCTTGAAAATATAATACGGGTAATCAAGCGGCGTATATTCACAAAACAACAGACAATTGCACAAGTAAAACAAGAAAACATTTACACTACACAGAAAGCTATAGATTATTGATGTTACATATGTACGTTGTGTGATAATTCTTGCAAATTTATATTTCTTCTATAGTGCATGTAAACCCGTGTGATCCCAATCCTTCTCAGAATTCTGGTACATGTATTCCTAACCTTACAGATCAAACATATGTCTGTCAGTGTGACGGAAGATTTACTGGAACCAATTGTGAAGGTTATATTATTTTTCATTTTTTCATTTTCTTTTTTTTTTCTTTTTTGTGTTGTGTTGTTTCTATTTTTTGACCACACTATGCATGCTATTTATAAATGGAATGGATAACAAACAACACATACTGCAAAGCTCCAAAAGCCATTAGACAAAATCGTAGAAACAGAGCTAGCATCGATACCTTCAACACCCATATGTATTATCGCGCATTGTTGAAAGATAAAGTGAGACGATTCGTTAAAAATCATTGGCGGTCTAAACATTGAACATACACTGCAAGCTCTTTAATTTGTGATATTGGAGCGACATGTCTATTATTGACTTAATAGACGAGGACGGTTGAAACATTGAACATACACTGCAACCTCTTTAATTTTATTTTTTTAGCAACATGTCTATCCGTCTATTTGCGAACTTACCTAGCACTATAAAAGTATTCTTACCGCAAAGTAACCTGTTATCGCCATTCAATTATATATGGCAAATTTCTGACTGAGCATTAAACAATGATAACTCCATCACTCCTTGAAACACACAAGATCAAATTTGGTGTCATGTGTACATGTCCATTCCATCATCTTTTAATTACATGTATATAAAATGGGAAGGTGAGAAAAACTTTGGAAAATATCATTAATTGGTGAAACCAAATGATTTTTTTAAGCCCTTGCTTGGATGTATCGTCCTAGTTTGTAATGTCTCTGTTATCAAAATTTTAGTCATATCGTGCATGCCATATGTTGTGAAGGAAACCGGAGTGCCCGGACAGACACGCACTTGACCATGTCATTTGATGAACTCTTTCACACAAAGTCGCATCTAGTAAATAAATCGAATCATATATCTAGCAGGGATATATTCTAGTCGCTGAGTTATTAAATGCAACTACTACGTGATAATGAGATAATTTGACACCTTTTTATCTATTAGGTGCAGGTCCATGTATCCCCAATCAATGTCAAATTGGCGGATCATGCAGGCCATTCGGAACAAACTTTTATTGCCAATGTCCTGCGAATTACATCGGACGACTATGTGCAGGTAATACATGTTGATAAATAGAATCAAGCAAACAAATTCAAGTTATAAAATGCCATCTTATGAAGTACTGAATGTATGTGAATTACGAGACACATGAATTGATGATTGAATATTTGTAGGCTTCATTGTCTGATATTTGTTTTTATTCCGAAGAGTCAAACTTTTGACCAAACACACGAGGTTTTCGAAATGAAATGAATATATAACGTACTTATTTGACTGTGGATGTTACATATGTTTACACCATACCTTTCTTAAAATATTGTTGAAAATGGCCTTAAACACCATAAGCCAAATGAACCCATTGTTTTATACATGAATAGTGTATATGAGATGAATGTAAATAATTGTGCAAATATTTATCTATGACTTTTACCTGATGAAGTGATCATTTTTTAATATGTTGTTTTACCTATGATCTGTTATTTTATTACGTAGTGAGGGAAAATCCATGCAATTCCAGTCCATGTAACAATGGGGGTGCGTGTCAAAGACTTACAGCTGATACATACCAATACCAGTGTCCGCCAGGATATACTGGAACACTTTGTGAAGGTAAAATATATAGTAATAATCTACAGAAGAGTTTCAAGATACCAAAGTGGTAATCCACATCCGTAAATTGAAGGACTGTAAACACAATTGCCAAATGAAAACAAAAGACAAAAGAACAACCAACGGACTACAAAGCATACACATAAAGCTAAAGATCGAGTAACAGGACCCCAACTAAAAACCGGAATTGAACTCAGGTGCTCCGGAAGGGTAAGCGGTTCCTGTACTACTAGTAGCATAATATGTGGTGTAATGGTAATCGTGCTCGTATCGGGAAAATTAAAATACCTCAAGCCTGATATTTGCTGTTTAAGATTGTATTCCTAATAACAATCATAATCATAGATACAAAATGACCATTCTATGATGCATGTATATGCCGTTCTCTGATACATTCCCCGACACAAGTATTTTATATTATAGAAATGATCAACCCATGTGATGCCACTCCTTGTCAAAATGGTGGTACTTGCACAAGGCTCTCATGTGTGAGTTACCGATGCGACTGCACTACAGGATATTCCGGCACAAATTGTCAAGGTATTATATTACCTGTCTAGTGGGAAAAGTTACATTTTTTTTTTGCAATTTGCAAAATTCTAAGCTTGCAAGAAATGGTGATAAGAATAGTTTGATGATACCAAAGAGGTAATCAGAATCGGTAAATCGAAGAAGAACAGACAACACAATGGTCAACAGAAAAAAAACAACGATCTATTAAACATACACATAAAACTAACAACACTGTAATGTCAATATGGCATGTCTCTCCGACTTACTACAAAATGCACTTGTAGAAATAAATATGCATTGTGTTTGTATGTTTATTTGTTGAGTTTCGTTTTGGTTTTTAGTTGGACCATGTAGTCCTGACCCATGTCAAAATGGTGGAAGATGCACGGATAACGGGTAGATTTCCTCTGTCTGTGTCAAACAGGGTTTATTGGAATTAGATGTCAAGGTAAATCAGTAATTAATTAGGGTTTATGGACACCTATTATTGTGAATTTAGAAGTACAATACCCAATATAAATTGAATTGAAAACCAAGAAGTGCGTGTTATTTACGCTTACATAGGAGCATAGCTATCTGGATTCGCTTATTGTGTTTATCGGTACTTTCATCAATATTTCAGTCATGCTGTGTCGATCCATTTTATTGGTGGAGAAAACTGGAGTACCCTGAGGCAAGTCAATGACATACTTCATCACATAATGTTGCTTCGATTGCACCTTGCCTTGAACTGGATTCACGCTCACAACTGTAGTGGGGACAGGCAATTATTGCACAAGTAGTTGTAAATACAACTGTTATGCGATCACGCCCACGACGACCCCGCAGAAATATCTGGAGCGTTAACCATGACAACATGCTATGCAGAGATAATCATATATTATGTACCATATGATCCTGTCCAGAATATGACCACTTTCTCCGTTTTGCCCCAATGACAAATTTGCTTCTGACATGAAAAAGCATATGTTAACTATTTAAGACATGTATTTATAATAGTTTTCTTTATTCTCTGTGTTGTAATTTTGTAGTCAGAATTGGATTATCATATATTTCATAGGCCTGCAAATTTAATCATAATGAAAAGAAGTTTAAACAGTGATGGTCAGCAATTTCACCAATATAAGTCTACTGTAGACGCTATAGATTAGAGTCATTTTGGTGTACCGATTTGTCATCTCTTTTATTTTACAAATTCTGAATTTATCCTTTTGATCGTAAAGATAGTCATGCATTTAAACTAACTGTCATCGATATGTTGCTTTTTGCAGTCGTTAACCAGTGTGCATCAGACCCCTGTGGAGACCACGGTTCGTGTATCTTAACAACCACGTCATTTAACTGTATATGTGATATTGGGTGGACTGGGCCGCTTTGTGATAGTAAGTAAGCTAATTTGTGACTCTAGTATACTAACCAAGACATTAAGAACCGCATCGGTATTGGCTAGTGTGCTAGATTCGAGTGTGGTAGATCGTAAATTCGAGCCACGTCGAGTTAAAACAAAGACTACACAATTGTTATTTGATACTTCCCCGCTAAGCATTAAGGTGAAAAGGCAGAGATGTATTGGTGGAAGATATGAATAATGTGTTCGAGTAGAGCAACCTATCTACCCTCCGACTGTCGTTTCAGTGAACTAGTACAATAAAATCCAACAAACCGTGGTGGTCTCGTCCAAAGCGGGCATAATTTCTCTTTTAGAGTTTAGCAACTATCTCTCACGCAATATATTACGGTTTGTATTCCTACCGGTGAAAAAATGTTTGAAGATGCGAAGTGTGCAATCAGAAGATATCAATTGGGGAAGAACGGGTATTGTAATGGCAAGAAGAAAAAAACCCAAAAGACAAATAATGATTTATAACAAATTACACAGACAACATTAGATTGAGAAAGGTTGAACTGAGGTGCGCCGGAAAGGTAGTCATGTCTTGCTCTAGAAGCACCAATTATAATGCGGTGATTAATCACTATGTATTTCATGAATAGCTATGGATCAGAAGGAGCGGTGATATAAATTATATTTCAAATTTACTAAACAACCCTAGTGAAAGATAGCATTTATGAACTACAGAATCAAAAGAAATTGGAATAGACGAATTCAAACACTAAGCATTAATTACTTATCAAATGGATTTGTCGTGTAAAATGACAATATGAACTTAAAAACAACATCGTGAATCCTTAAAGAGTTATTTTTTCTGAACCAAACATGGCACTCGTCGTGTGCAATTACAACACCTAACTGTTGGTTCCTCGGAATATTAAGGTTCTTCATTATCCAGGATTAGGAGGAGGATGGTGTTTAATTACACTTCCATCAATATTTCAGCAATATCGTTGCAGTTCTTCATACATTAAACCCATTTTGTGAAAAGACTAAACACGCACCAAACTTGAACCTGAAATTTTGTTGGGACCATATTGCTTAAATATCATGAACTATTTGATGACATAAGCATCTGATAGTAATGCATTTTCAAATAAAATATAACAATACAATTTTATGTGACGAACTACACATCATTTTCACACTACACTTGTCCTTCAAGAATGAAATACGTTTTATCGCAACGGCTGTGCAACAGGAATTTGAGGTTACATTGTAATATAATCATTGTTTTATTAGGCTCTATGGGAAATGATGCCTGCACACCTAATCCTTGTCAGAATGGAGGGACTTGTTTTAGATCTGGTGTGGACCCATTCTACATATGTACCTGTCCTCAAGACAAAAACGGAGTTCATTGTGAAAGTAAGTATTGTCATGGTTATCTGTATGAATATATATTTGAGCTATAGATGTACCATAAGGAATAATAGAAGAATACTTACATCGAAAGAAAAGGAAATTAACAAGAAAATGACAAACAATGATCTATAAAACGCTATGTAGAAACAATCGAGCAACACCAACCCAACCATAAAAGGGATGAACTGAGGTGCTCCTCAACACAAATGAAACATAATGTGTAATCACAAATACCATATTACTTTTAAATGCAAAGGTGATGTTTGATAATTATCTACATTAATTTAAAGAATACATCATAGCTCATAATTTCACTTTATTAAAACATAATTCATGGCGAGGTGTATTAGATACAACATTATGTGATAAAGTTTGTAAGTGACTTGCGACATATCGGTGTTTTTCTCAGGGTGCTCCAGTTTCCTCCACTGACCGCTAAGATATTACTGAAATATTCTTGAAAGGGGCGTAAACCACCATAAACCAACTAACCAAACATTGAGAAATATGAAATTGAATTATGTATAACTGTGTATAGATAACGAAACATGTTAATCGTTGCACACATAATGGTCCATAATAAGCCAAAATAGAGAGTAGAGTACACATGTTAATTATTTATTATATCAAAAAGTTAAACACTTATTTAAGCTATACTGATAAAACAAAGCTAGCCGAGCATGACGACACGAATAACAAGGAGTGCCAATAATAAGGTCAGTGCATGGTAACACGTATCAAGTTTGACAGCATAACTTCTGTTTTTGTTACACAGTGATTTATAACATCGAAATTGGTAGGGTTACAGCATCAATTTGAAGGACAAACATTTGAACAATAAACAATTTTCTTCAAAGAAACATCAATAGGTAGACCAACCACAAGGGTATCGAAAAAAGTTCGGCTGTTCTGCTCCATGCATGATTCATGTCCTAAGATTACCATGCACTGTATGCAATATGTGTTATGACACTGAATATCTGTTTGTGCTATAGACGAAGGTGGCATTTGTAGTCCAAATCCTTGTCTTAATGGAGGAACTTGTACAGATCTGGCCGGCTCAGCTATATGTAAATGTCGACCTGGCTGGTTACCACGTTAATGTCAAGGTAACTATTTACATAAATTGATGTAATACGAATATTTCCTTTGGATAATATTTGTATTATATAAATGCATAAATTAAATTTGATTTGATTTTTGGTGCTTAACGCCACTTTCAACAATATTTCATCTATATCATGGCGACGAGTTTTAGTGGTGGTGGAACCTGGAGTGCCCGGAGAGAACCACCGTCCATGGTCAAGCAACTGGTAAACTTTATCACTTGGGGCTGTACCCTTTTTTGTAATTTACAAAGGCGGGCGCGAACCCACGCCGTATTGGTGATATGTTTGTACGAGTTGTTAGATCCAGCGACCTAACTCATTGAGCCACCCGGACTCCGCATAAATAAGACATAGGTAAAATATAAATAAGTTCAATATAAATAAAGCACAATTTACGAATACAAAGAGCTCTTTTAAGAGAAGTAATCTAAATTATAGTTCATGTAGCATAAATTAGACAAGGTGACAGTTTGAATCTCCACTATTTTTAACATTTTTATTTGTAATTGTTGATTGAAAGGTGCTCCTGTTTAAGTTGTCCATTCACACCTCGTAAGGTTACTTTATGCAGATGATTAAATTATATTAGCAGAAAGCAGCCCTGGTTTACACGCAGTTTAAATTAATGTATTAAATGGCAACTAACAGCGAATGTTAACAAATATAAAACAATGACAATACAAAACAACCCATCTACGATGAACAAATCCTGCATTAAATGTAAAGGAACATTACACAAAAATGTATATGATTATAAATATATATCGTTATATGGTTATTGTGTTAAACGCCACTTTCAACACTATTTCAGTCATATCGTTGTGGTCAGTTTTATTGGTAGAGGAAATCGGAGAGCACGGTGAAAACAACCGACCTGTCGTAAGTTACTGACAAACTTTATCACATAATATTGTTTCGAGTAAAGCTCGACATGGACGGAGTTCGACCTCACAACGTTAGTGGTGATAGGCACTGATTACAAAGGTAGTTGTAAATGCAACTAGCATACCATCACGACCACCACTGCCCCATCTAGATATACAGATATCAAGGATGTGTCGTTACTTGTAGCTTAGCTAATTGTAGTTTAGATCCAGCAAATAAAGCAAGACACGTTTTATTTGCCATGCTATTCTATATAGTAATGCCTTTTCCCTGGGAAGCTATTTTTATATAGAGTTGTCTGGTGAAGTAGAGTGTCTGAATGTCTAGTGCTTAACCTTCACTTGTTTTATTACTTAAATTTAATGTGTTTCTTTTTCAGACCCTGATCCACATTTATGAGGCAAATAAACAAGAATAAAATCATTGATTTGTGTATTGAATGTTTCATTTTGCACACACAAACATGGACGATGCCAAAGGGAGACAGACAGACAAACAGACATACAGACAGATGGTCATAAACAACTTTTAAAACAATATAATCATTGATTTGTAAATTGCTTGTTTAATTTTCCTCACTAAAAAGGTTGGACGATGTCAAAGTGTGACTACCATACAGACGGACAATACAATGGCAAAAAGAAAAAATGATATAAATACAATGAATAATGAATGAAACCCTTCTAAATAAACTAACGATTGACAAACACGAACTTCACAAATGACCAGTGATATGTTCCACTTGTCATACGCACTTCCCTGTCATCTCCTCATGCATGGCTTATCACCTGGTTTACATAATGGGAGCAGGAACTGCTAACCCTTCCGGGGCTCGTGAGTTCACACCCAGTGTTTTGTGATTTAATGTAAAACGATCTTTAGTTTTATGTGTATGTGTTAGCTAGATCGTTGTTTGTACTTTTGTCCTATTTTTTTTACCATTCTCTTGTCTATCCAGCTTCGCTTTACGGATTATGATTACTCTTTTGGTATCTTCAAAATATTCTCAATAAACCGAGGATAAACCCAGGTGCTTCAGACATGTAAGTAAATTCTGGTTCAGTAGCGACACTAGCCATATTGCCCGGTTTAAAATTCAGCTGATTAGACATGAAAGTGAAATAGCATATCTTGGTCATTTGTGACACCTATGTTATGTAACGACTTACCAATTCATGATGGTGGAACACCTGTAAATGATGTAAGCTGCATCAACAATCAATAAGTATATCAAATTTGCGTGTGTACCGATGCACAGTGCTCCCTCTTTTCTTTCTTAACATTGTACACATGGAAAGCACTTCCGTGACCGCAGATGTGAGGTCAGATGAGAAGTCCATTCCGAGCAAAACATATGAATGATGGCAGGTTTATCGAGGATTTGGTAAGGGGACGTCATTATAACGTCATATTAGAAGCAACGATGTTATGTTAATATCACTCTAGTTGCTTGATAACATATGTGTAGCATGTAAAGATCAAAGAGAAAATGTACAAATATAGCCATTTATATTCCCAATACAATACATGTTAGAGAAAACCGAAAGGGGAATTCAGGAACAGACAACACAGAAGAACTGGAAACCATTGGAGCAACATACAGAACGTAGATAAAAGAAGAAGAAGAAAACCTTGTAAAACAGATACTTACGTTTTCAGAAATGGGACATCTGATTGGTTTCTCTTTCACCATTAATTTTGGTGGAGATTGTTTCAAATATAATACGTTCTTACAAAGTCTCAAATCAATCCTTTATAAACTATCTAAGTGTTTGTGCCCTGCTATTTCAGAGACATACCAAAATAACGGGAACAATATAACCTTATCAAACATTTCAAGTTATTATTGTATCACTAGATTTATATGCCTACATTTTTATTTCGCAACAAAGTATACACATGTCATTATTGCATGATCACTTAAATGCTATCTGTTGGCAATATTTTTTTCTTGAAAATATAACATACATCTATTTAGTTTTGAAAATATTTTATTTACAACTGCATATGAAGGGGATTGAGCAACATGCTATACCTAATCAAGCTCTCTCCTTTTTCATGCACAATACCAAGTGCCCCATACCGTGAAGACGATAACTACTTAATATATGACATCCCAAAAGTGATATACCCACAACACTATGTCGTGAATTATTTATCTATCTACATAATAAGTTGGAGTTTGCGATCTTTTGTGACATTAACATTTATTTTTGATGTAGACCTGTCACTGTCATTGTTTTATTAATATTTTGTAGATGCAAAAAATGAAATTTTTAGTTGTCATTACCTGTATATCACTGCTTTCTGTTGTCAAATCACAAGGTAAGCATATGTGTGTGTGTGTGTGTGTGTGTGTGTGTGTG
>MJUT01039809.1:40290-53453 GCA_002080005.1 Gigantidas platifrons
GGGGGAGTATTCAGAAATATTCCCTGATATGCCCAGATGTCGATTCAATGTGTTGATTGTACATTTACAGAAATAAATTTCTTATTGGTCGCTAGAAATATTCTAAGTACATTTCGCTTTTATATATTTGTTTGGTTTTGAGACATATCGCCTTATTGCTCGCTAGCTTATTGTTCGCTAGAAATTGTTCGCTAGCTTGAGCTTAGTTCTAAGGTCAGATAAATATGTTATAACTTCCTCATAGCAATGTGATACAAAAATTGAAATATGATATGCTCATTTTAATACTAGTTTTAAAGCTAATATTTCATTGTTGTGTTGGTGAAATAATGACACAAAATTTCCTTGTTCACAAACCGTAAATGCTTTGGGACAACATTATTATAGAAATTATCTGTATTTTATGTCCTGATCAAAGTCTCTATACAAGTTCACAACTCCGTCTGAATTCAAACTTATTTGACGTTAAAATATTCGAGTTTTAAAATATTGTTTAATAGATTTATTTTTATTGACACCTTTCGTCCGAGGTTAGGACCAATCCTTGATACAAAGTTATGCATATAATGCGTGACCCTATCGACTGTTAAATGTATATGTATAGGAGGTATGTTATGACAGTCTATTACAGAGTTATCTTTCCTCTCCCTCCGTATAACTCGGTTAATGAGTGTGTGTAAGGGTAGATAACTCTGAGTAATGGTTTGGTGTATGGTGTTTAACGCCACTTTCAACAATATTTCAGCTATATCGTAGTGGTCAGTTTTATTGGTTGAGGAAACCAGAGTATGCAGAGAAAACTACCGACCTGCCGCAAGTCACTGACAGACTTTATCACATAAGTTTTTTTAGAGCAAACCTCGCAATGAGTGGGATTCGAACTCACAAATTTAGTAATGATATGCACTGATTGTATAGCAGTTATATATACAATATATGTACATTGTTGGTAAATACCGGTATAAAATTTATTTGTACGAGGTTTAGAAACAGGCAGAATAGCGAGCCTTCGGCGAGCTTTTCAGGTCTGTTTCGCAGCGAGTACAAATGAATTTTATATTTAACGACAATGTACGTATTTTGTGTTTATCCTGCAATGTCAAAAACGTCGGAAAACTTGTCACATTTAAACAAAATCGATAGAAACAAGCGTCATTCCTCGCCTTTCATAAATGTTGTCAAGGGTGTCTTCTCCGCAGTCCGCGTTACATTTATACCAGTTTCTTACTTGTCTGCGCCCTCCGCTCTACATAGCTACAGTGTATCAGGAGATGTTATTCGTCTATTATATAAATAACATAAAAATTGATTTGTCAC
Organism: Gigantidas platifrons; assembly: GCA_002080005.1. Taxonomy (NCBI): domain Eukaryota; kingdom Metazoa; phylum Mollusca; class Bivalvia; order Mytilida; family Modiolidae; genus Gigantidas; species Gigantidas platifrons. The sequence goes on from MJUT01039809.1 coordinate 41,608, forward strand.
CTTTATTCGTATAGTAAAAACGCACATTGCAGGATAAACTCCATCTACCATACGATCACGACCACTGCTTAAGAAAAGGAAGCTTACAATAAGTTTCATTGTTATTAAGAATAAATCGTTAAATTAGTACACTCTATCACACTTCAACTACTCTCCAGTGATATTTCAGATATATCGTGGAGGTCAGTGTTATTGGTGGAGGAAACCTGTGTACCCTGAGAAAATCACCGACCTGCGGCAAGTCACTGACAAACTTTATAACATAATGTTCTTATAAATTATATCTTAAAAGGTGTGTTGTGTCCTCTTTTCTTTGTTATTCTGTATTCAGTGAGTATCGAGTATCAACATTACTATTAGCAACTGGTTAATACACGTCCACAACGAGTCGACGCCCATGTTGTGTCGTTCAACATTCCCTTTAAATGGAACGGCTCGATTTAAAAATCACGACACAAAAAGAACTTTAAAGAATGTCACACTTGTCTTAACATATGTAAATAAATGTATTAACCAGTTAATGTAAAAGTATGTCATTTAGACAAATGAACGGGAGCTTATCAAAATTGTTTACATCCACACGGAAAAACACAATAAAAACACAGGACTAGCAAAAGTCATCCTTATATACATGTATACTAGTATTATCAGGGTCGCTTTGTGTGCTTATTGTGACCGGTCACTGTGTATATAAAACATGTCCTCGCTAAAGTATATATCTTCGTTTGTATTATTTGAATGACATTGAATAAATAAATAATTGGCGTTCTGCTATTTTCCACTCTGTGGAGGTTTTGCTTGTACTATAGGAAGTCTCGGACGTACCACCAGAGGTCAACAAAAATCATATCCGTGTCCCCTCACAAGAACAATAACTCTAGATACCACACCGGTAAGTAAGAACAGATGCCAGATTAAAGGTATACCAGCAGCACATATACTTAGTTATACATATATTCTTTATCGATACTAAAAGAATATTTAACATAAAAAAAAATCTCGAATATTACTCAGTTAAACAATCATGACAAGTGTTAAGGTGACATTAATCTTTGGGACAGGCACGAAAGATTAACAACGAAATAAAACACAATAGAAGTAATTAAAACAGTATGTTAATATCATAATCTCAACACACGTAATCAACTACAAAAATAGTCAATTCGACTTTCATTGTCATATAAAAATATACATGACAACATTGCGCAATATAGCACTAATAAGGTAATTTGGAGCAGACACTGAAAATGGTAATGAAAAATAACATTCCACTCATATAGAAGATTCAATAGTTTATTAAAGTCTCACCACATACATACATGTTCAATAAAATACAGTTTCACAATAAAAATATATGTTACAAATATAAAATAGTATATAAGTATGTGCCACTCTTAAAAGAGTTATGAGACACTATAGAAACACAACTTGTAACATAATGAGCTGTGGCATTCACATATGTTTGTATAAAAGCCAGTTAATATGAACTTTACAAGAGTGTGTATAAATTATATAATGCATACATGATGTGATTGAGTGATTGTTGTTTAACCCCAACTTATCAATTTTACAGCTGTATCATGGCTAAAAGAAATAAACCGTCTCGGTGGTGTAATGGTTAACGTACTAGCTTTAAATAATGAAGTAATAGGTTCAATCCCTAATCGCATAACCCAGAAAATTATAAATTATAAATTTGGTATATGCTACTCCTGTGATAAATAGAACACAACATTATTAGTAAGAACAAAGACTGGTTGTCTAGGTGTAACATAAAATAGTGTCCTCCATGAAATAATGTCATCCAGACAAAATATCATATGAAATATTGTCCAGGACATTATTTTATAATGAAATTGTGTCCTCTATCATGAGATATTGTCCATTCTTACTGGACATTATTTAACTGTAAAATAATGTCCGACATCAACTTGATATCTGATATTTTTATGCTTCACATAGTTATACTATACTTTACTTTAAAATATAAGAGATTTCTTAGTCATAGAAATGATATTTATTACACTATATTTGATTCAATTTGAAATATATTAACAATCAATGTCCAAGTTTTGAATTAGAATTAGAACTATCTCCTTTTGTTAGGACACAGTTTCACTATGATATATTGTCCATAAGATGATATTATACTGTCCAGATAAAGGACAAAATATCATAGATAAGACAAAATTTCATGACAATATAATCATGAAATATTGTCCTGGAGGACATAATTTGACAGGACATAATTTTGCTTTACATAAGAACCAGAATAACGTGTCTGAGTGAAGTGATAGGACTACCTATGGACTGTTGCTTCATTGAAATCTAGCTCATTGTGTAGGTCTTGTAAAAACGTGGTCATCATTTCACAGAAACGTATCTTTTTCTTCTCGCCGTGATAATTGTGCACCTGGCGTTAAACAACAATGATGAAAGGGAGATAATCAATACACAACAGGCACGTGTGATATATGTGTTACGAGTGGATAGTGATGTATAGATCATTTATGAGAGGATGAGAAATGGTTTCTTAACGCCAAGTGAGCAATGTAACTCAATCTAACTTCATAATCTTTGGGTCCAACCCCATCGTCAGTTACCCACTGTTCTATCACTATCTACTGTTGAGTAACCGGAGTCTGATCAGCTGTGGGTACCGACAATAGCCCAACTCATGATCGAACGAATTCGAGGCGGGCAGCTACCCAAGTAGCTTTAGCATTCCCACAAATATATACATGTAGTACAATGGTATAGACAGTTACAACAGAAGAAGAACATAACAAACATGAAACCATTAAACCACAGAGGCGCTTCATTTATAAGGCAAATAAATATATGTTAATGAAGACAATTGTTTTAATCAAATAAAAATGCATACGACAAGACCATCCATTAAAACTTGTTTTAAATTGCTTTATCTGACCGAGTCACCAAAACACAGTTCCAACACAAGACATCAAATTGAGGACTTTAAAAATAAACGTGTCTTCCTCCTATTTGTTTTTTACATTTCATTTGCATTAAAAAGAAGCAAGCCCCCTTTTTTAATAGATATTTGAAAGAAACAAAATTGGCTATCTAGGCCTACCTCTTCAAAAAAATTAATTTACGGCAAACAAGTAATTGTTTATAATGTGGCTTAATATGGATTATTCAGTTTGAATATAAATTGTAAATACTATAATCGTATATGGTACATTGTGTACAGTTTGTCAATAGACAAATTAATTAAACTAGGTCGAAAATTGCATATAAAACAGTTTCTTTTCAACTTCTATAGACAGAATCGAAAGCTTTTAAACATGGACATAATTAAATGCCAGAAAACCTGTTTTTTTGTTTATACAATACCTTGTAAATATAATAGATATGTTTATTGTGAAGCTTTTAATATACTGAACAGTTAATGTTCTTTCTCAGAATTTCTATTTATTTAAACAGAAAATATAAAATGGTGTAAGTTCGTTTTCGAGAAATTATTTCCTTGTATATTCATCTACCCGTGATAACTTAATGGCGGTCGCCATATTGAAATTAACAAATGGGTGGGGTTTATGTATCTTTGTCCTACTTACCAGTTGCGTCTCTTCCGGGGTAGCATTCTCTAAAAAGTCCCCTGTGTCTAGTGAATGTGTATCTGCCCTTCGTTAGACTAGCATTTTTCACCGTCTGCCCTAGGCTATTTCTTTTGACCGTATAATCTAGCCAGTAGTCTGTGGCGAATGACATTGCGACAAAAACTACAGTAAGAATGGTGAAACACGTCCCTGCTATGAGCATCACTGTCCCACAAGTATTCTTCCCGACACTCATTTTGAATTAACAGACGTTATATTTCCACAATTTAATATATCCAGACAATTTCCACACAAAGGGTGGAGCCGAAAACCGAAAATACGTTCAAGGTGGGTAGAGTATAGAATGCAGTCATGTGTCATAAAGCCGTGTTCTAGATGGCTGATCTCGGATAATAGCTTTTAAAATACCATCCAAAGGTGTAAGGACGTATATATTTACACATTTACCGTAAGTCAGGTTCAATAAACATGTACATCTTTGTATACATTTTTAAAATTATATATGATTAGAAAGAATTTCCTTCCCCTCGGACATTGTTTCAAAATGCCCTGCAGAACTGGAAACAATATACCTGTAATTGATTATTTACCTGCAGATTACAATAAATAATTGATCTTGTTCATCCAGTCCAGGTAATATCAATCAATGAATTTGAAATCAGTATATCTTATTACTGTCTAGTATTGTTTCACAGAAATATTGTCGCTATAAATTTTCCAAAAAATCATGATTATCATATTTGTTTGGTGTGTGTTTATATTGACTTCTTGCCGTCATTTTCAACAATTTTTTCAGCTATATCATGACTATAAACTAATTGTGGGAGGCGATGGACAGTTAAAACGAGCCTGTCAGGTGAAACCACGTCTTTGATGGGTGTCTGTACATCTTCACACTCGAGTCGAGGTTGAATTGGCATCGGGCGAGAACTTACGACAGCAGTGCTAATGGTCAGAAGACAACAAACCGACCACCCCCTTCGCTCTTAGTAATATTATACTTTCGGTCAGAAATTAACTACTCGGCCACCCTGGTCCCTATAGTTTTAATAAATCTGCAGTTGCACATTTCTAAAGCAGGAGAAGTAAGCCAATACTTGTTCGTTTTAATGTGTCTCGTGTGTTTAGCGTTTCAGTGTAGTAAACGACACATATGACACTCGGAATATACGTGTTTAGCGTTTCAGTGTAGTAAACGACACATATGACACTCGGAATATATGTGTATTTTAATTTTGTGTTGGTACTCAAAATGCACGGAGGTTGTGCGAAAAAATGCATATAAAATATATGAGACTAATATCATCAGTCTAACATGTGTATATTCCAAACACGTATAGTATGTTATTATGTGTATTTTTCATGTAAATTTTATGTTATTCTTAAGAAGAAAAAATAGCTCAGGAATGAAGCCAATTTATTTATCGAGATAAATGCTTGTACGTAAAATGCTTGTTTTTTTTCGTAAAGTATTCATTATGAAAATAAATGTTAAAACATTGAATTGACTGTCAACAATTTCACCTATATCAACAAAACGAACAGGTAACCTAAAATGTAGAATATGAATACACACTAAAAGTTGGAACTGTATTTACTTGAGCCATATATTAATTCAAATAAGATGATTCTTTTATTATTAAATAACAATTTTAGAGAACAAAACGACAGCGTTGATGCTTGAATTTCATAAATAGTATTATTAGTATTGCAAAACATTTAGATAATTTCACCAACATTTGTCATTTATTTGATGTAGCTAGAATGGCTGTTCGGGATTCTTTGTAGCTCGACAATAACTCATTCTCGATCCTTTGGGGTTTCGGGCTACTGTATCTTCTGACAAATAGAAAATTTCCTACCCTTCCGGAACACCTGGGGGTCGTCGTGGTCGTGATCGTATATTAGTTGGATTTATAACTATCGATGCAATCGGTGCCTATCACCATTAACGTTGTGAGTCCGAATCCCGCACAGGAAAGGGGTATTTGATACAACATTGTACATGATAAAATTTATCAGTGACTTGCAATAGGGCGGTGGTATTTTCCGGGTAGTCCGGTTTCCTCCACCAATAAAACTGACCGTCACAATATAACTGAATTACTGATCAAAGTGGCGTTAAACTCCATAACCGTACTCCCCTCCGAGCTCCTGAGTTCATTCCCGGTTCATAGTGGTGTTCGTGTTGCTCGATCTTTGGTTTACCGGGTAGTGTTTTTGATTGTTCTTTTTCTGTTGGCTATTGTATCTTCTGTCCTTCCATTAAAGGTTTCTGATTATCCCTTTGGTATCTTTAAATGTTTCATACTTCAAGTAACTAAGAATCAAACACTTTTCAAGCTAAATAGTAAAACGTTAGGATCCTGCTTCTAATACTAGTATATTATTGTGGATTATTCATGGTATATATTGTAACATCATCTTGTTATTTTTGTGGGTTTATAATCCTGCTGTATATGTAATTGACTATTGTAAAACATGCTCCATGCGGGCCAGTATTTACGATTAAATGAATTATGAATAGACTATTTAAACAGTGATGTTCAACAGCTCCACCAATATCAACAAAACATATTTGTAAAAATATATATATTTATCGCTTCTGTTACGTTGTTAGTTGTAGCTGAGTGTACATTTTGTATTTGAATAAGCAGTTGAAACCAAACCAATGACCTCTCGCATTAACTCACTGAACACATGAAAAAGAGGACAGCGACATATGAATAATGTTTTGTTTTGATTTGTAAGATGATCTCGAGTTTAAATTAAAGTGGAAGGATTTTGATCCCAAGTTTAATATGATCACCATCAATGATCAGAAATATTTTCAGTAGAAACTACTAAATGGTCAGTGGTATACATCGTCAGTAGAAATATCAGTAAAAAAGAACACATTATTACAGTGTAAAACAACAAAAACACGAAGCCTCAGTTTGATAAATTCTGTCAAAGGGAGGTAACACACCCATAGATGTAGTGCTACAATATCATGAAGAAATGTTAATGTGGATGTCCGGGTTAAATCGACTAATTAGATCTACATTGTAACACATCCTACTCCGAAAAAAAGATTCATGGAATGTATTTTTATATAAATAAGTATAAGCTGTTTTAACAATATCTTGCGAGAAATTTTTTTCGACTTTGGGAAGCTTATTGACTGTAAGCATGTTCTCAAATTCTGAGGTTAGCATTTCAGTTGACTAAAACGGGGATTTGGTCATATGTAGCAAGCAAATAAAAAAATCTGATTATATATGCTATATTGTGATATATTCTGAAATATTAACATCAATACTCTCCCGTTTAATAAAAAATGTAATATAGAGGTTGAAACTAAAAAATAAATAAACTGTTAAGTTTGACAATAAAATAATTAAACATAATTTAAACCAATAGCCTGACAAACCCCAATGAAAGGGGAAAGATGGTGCGTGATCGCATGTACATCTACCTATACAGTGGTTTATCAGTGACGTGTGACATGTCAGTAGTCTTGGGGGAAGAAGTTAGATTGTGTATCTTAGAAAGTTTAAATACTGTTAAATATTGGTAGCCATATTAAGTCAGTTCTGCTGTCATACACCGTTATGTATGTAGAACACTCACCTCGTCTATTCATTGTTGATAATTCTTTTTCTCCTTATGAATATATCTCAAATACTGCTCACGATGTTAAAGAACGAACGAACGAACGAACGAACGAACGAACGAATGAATGAATGAATGAATGAATGAATTAAATGTATTATGCATAAAGATAAAGATTAAGACTCAACTTTTTTATTTTGTATAAAACCTGTGATTGTTTGTTTTTACGATTTTCCATTAAGCTTTTATAACTACTTTGATGCTGTAGTCTATTGAGCTCTTGTGCAGTCTTTTTCATTTCCACGTCCTCCTAACATATGTCCTCTGTATACATTACTTTAATCAATGATCGTAACAGGTGAGGATTGAGTGATTGTTGATTATCGCTAATTCAGCAGTTTTTCAGCTACTAAAGTATATCATGGACAATTTTTTTTTACTTTGTAAAGACGATATCTGTTTTATACTGAGTTGGATTTTCACAGTGCTAGCTCACTGAAACAACAGTCCAAGGGTACCAATGTCTCTCCACTAAAACACATTACCCTTACTCCGAGTCAACCCATCTCTGAAATGATATGTACTTAGAGGAGTAGGACAAGGGTACCCATGTCTCTCCACTAAAACAGATTACAATTACTCCGAGCCAACCCATCTCTGAAATGATATGTACTTAGAGGAGTAGGACAAGGGTACCCATGTCTCTCCACTAAAACAGATTACAATTACTCCGAGTCAACCCATCTCTGAAATGATATGTACTTAGAGGAGTAGAACAAGGGTACCCATGTCTCTCCACTAAAACACATTACCCTTACTCCGAGCCAACCCATCTCTGAAATGATATGTACTTAGAGGAGTAGAACAAGGGTACCCATGTCTCCCCACTAAAACACATTACCCTTACTCCGAGTCAACCCATCTCTGAAATGATATGTACTTAGAGGAGTAGGACAAGGGTACCAATGTCTCTCCACTAAAACACATTACCCTTACTCCGAGTCAACCCATCTCTGAAATGATATGTACTTAGAGGAGTAGAACAAGGGTACCCATGTCTCTCCACTAAAACAGATTGCAATTACTCCGAGTCAACCCATCTCTGAAATGCTATGTACTTAGAGGAGTAGGAAACTATACTAAGGTTATAGTCTTTGGTTTGACCTGATAGTTCCACCTTTTGTATAGTGTATATATATGTATCTCTTGGTTCATGGCGAGGTGTACTCGATACAACATTATATGTGATAAAGTTTGTCAGTGACTTGTGGTGGTTTTCTCGGGTAATCCGCTTTCCTCCTCCAATAAAACTGAGTGCCACAACATAGTTGAAATATTGTTGAAAGTGGCGTACAACATAAGCTCAAAAACCTATTTATCTCTTGATACAGGTGTACATGTAGTGCCATGCAGTAGTAAATAAAAGGCAGTTGGCAACTGGTCTCCCGACGCCAAGGTTATATGGCAAGATTAAATTTTGAAACTACTGTAAACTAGAGGTTCTGGTGAGCCTGTATCACTCACCTTACTTAAATAATTCTGAAAGGGGGCCACCCAAGGACCATTTTGAAGTAAAAAAGGGGAGTAACCCTGGTTAGATTTATCGAAAAATCATCATTATCGAACTTGACCTAGATATTCATGAGATACACTTACATACCAAACCTAGTTTCAATCTGACTTTTTGTTCACAAGTTATAATTTGGAAACCAATAAATTAGCAATTTTGAAGTATAAAAAGGGATGTAACTCTGGTAAGTTTTGTCGAAAAATGATCGCCATCGAACAAGACCTAGATATTCATGAGATACACTTCCATACCAAACCTAGTTTCAATATGACTATTTATTCCCAAGTTATCATCTGGAAACCAAATATTTAGCAATTTTGAGATATAAAAAGGGGCACAACTCTAGTAAAAATTGTCGAAAAATTGTCATTATCGAGCTTGACCTAGATATTTATAAGATACACTTACATGCCACACCTAGCTTCAATCTGACTTTTAGGGGGCCCGGGTGGCTCAATGAGTTAGGTCGTTGGATCTAACAACTCATACAAGCCTATTACCAATACGGCGTGAGTTCGCGCCCGGCATTGTAAATTACAAAAAAGGGTGCACTCGACTCGCAGCCTCAAGTGATGAAGTTTACCAGTTGCTTGCCCGTGGTCGGTGGTTCTCTCCGGGTACTCCGGCTTCCTCCACCACTAAAACTGGTCGCCATGATATAGCTGAAATATTTTTGAAAGTGGCATTAAACACCAAAAATCAAATCAAATCAAATCAATCTGACTTTTCATTCACAGGTTATCGTCTGGAAGCGGTTATCGTCTGGAAGCCAATTCGGGACACACGGACGAAGTATAAAAAAAGGGATGTAACTCTGGTAAAATTTGTTGAAAAATGATCGCTATCGAACTTGACCTAGATATTCATGAGATACACTTACATGCCAAACCTAGTTTCAATCTGACTATTTGTTCCCAAGTTATCATCTGGAAACCAAATATTTAGCAATTTTGAGGTATAAAAGGGGCACAACTCTAGTAAAAATTGTCGAAAAATTGTCATTTTCGAACTTGACCTAGATATTCATAAGATACACTTACATGCCACACCTAGCTTCAATCTGACTTTAAATTCACAAGTTATCATCTGGAAACCAAACACATGGAAGGACGGACGGACTGACGGATGATACCCAATTCTATAGTCCCCTTCGACGAAGCGTCGGGGGACAATAAAATCTTGAATACTTGATTTCACCAATTTTATGCTTCAATAAATAAAATAAATATATAAGTGTTAAACATATTTTTATTCTCCATCTTATAGAAAGAAATATTAAATATTCTATTGTACATTAAATATATACATCTTAATAGATAAGTTTATCAGGTAATATTATGCAGAAGTTTAAATATATGTGCAATGGCAAGTATTAAAGCATGTACACATACCTGTGCACTTTCCATGTATTAAGACATATACACATGTACTACATTGCAGTTGCATCTATCATATAGGTACATATGAAAATACATCAAATTATTCAGGTAAACTGTCTAGCACATACTAGTAACATGTGAAATTGTGTATACTTTTTATTTTAATAATTATAATTAATTTATGATTGAAACGAATGTTTGGAATGCATGGCAAGATTTTTTTTTAGGTGAAATTGATTCAAATTCACATTTAACCTCTGAACTTTAACAACATTTACCGGACAAATTAAATGATATTTCATTTAAAAATGTCAATTAAAACTAAATGCATTTTCGTCTATCATCTGCAAACATTTCCATTCACACACTCGTAGCATTCGATATTCTATTTTACAGTAAGAGTTATCTCTCTTTGACTAATCAACCACTCCATGTCCAATATGGAACATTTTCATTCCCATATCCTATTGCCGGCATTGGACGTCGTGTGTCCATATCGTAAACGTAAGGTCCTGGATGGTATGGAAGACTGGGATATGGTCCCCTTGGTTGGGGAGGATAAAAATTAGGATCATGATAAGCTAGCTCCATTGGAAAAGCCCTATTTTCATATGCAGGATATCCGTATTCTCGACCACGCCTTTTTTCTAAATATTCTTTATCTTCATAACGCTCTGAACCTATATAACATCCAGCTATTGCATAAAACGTTGCTGTGAGTGCGGCAACTCCCATGCCAACCCATCCTAAAATATATGACCATCTGTAGTCACGTGTTGTTGCCGTCCTCAGAGACTGAAATTAGAAATAAAACATTAGAACAAATCATAATAAAATACAATTATCATAGTACACACAAAAATTAAATCTTTGCTTGTTTTAACTTAAAAGCAAACGGAAAGTATTATACTTGTTGATAAGAATATGTCATGCTCTCCCCACGAATCTTACCAAGTAAACTTCTACTCCTACACTTATACAGTTAGGTGTTCTATAAAACAAAGGCAGATAATAAGATTTGAACTGATTAGAATATGGTAGGCAAATTGAAAATAATTATGCAAAATGAAAATGCTGTATGAATGACTCAAACAGCTCTAAATATATAGATTGATTGGATATTGTTTTACTCCAGTGCACCTGCCACCAATTTTGTTCAGATAAAAATTAAATTGCTATATTTTAATTAAAAAATTAATAAGGAAATATAAAGTTTTGGTATAAAGTATACATACTGGATCCCAACTCTGATAAAACTGAGCATCGTCAGTTATTTTATTTCTTTCTAAGTATTCTGCTCCATGGAAAAACGCTATAGCAGCGGCGGTACAGAAGGCTGAAACAAATCAAGTTTTAAAACTTTGTAAGTCTTTTCAGTTATTAAACTTACAAAATAAGCATTACCAGTAAAAGTTATACAGACAATGAATGAGAAACTTGCTTTACAAATAAAAAATGCAGGCGAAAAAAAGATATGTGAAGTAATATTTAGAAAGTTAAAAGTGAAAAAATGTTTATGTGTAGGTACAACATTATGAGATAAAGTTTGTTGTGGCTTGCGACAGGTCGGTGGTTTTCTCTACCATTAAAACTGACCATCATGATATAACTGATACATCGGCAGGTCGGTGGTTTTCTCTACCATTAAAACTGACCATCATGATATAACTGATACATCGGCAGGTCGGTGGTTTTCTCTACCATTAAAACTGACCATCA
>MJUT01039809.1:58265-74127 GCA_002080005.1 Gigantidas platifrons
TCTGATTACCTTTTTGGTATCTTGGTCATTGTATTGTCTGTACTTCTTTGATTTACGGCTTCTGATTACCTTTTTGGTATCATTTGGCCATTGTATTGTCTGTACTCTTTGATTGACGGTTTCTGATTACCTTTTTGGTATCTTTTGATCATTATATTGTCTGTACTTCTTTGATTGACGGTTTCTGATTACCTTTTTGGTATCTATTGTCCATTGTATTGTCTGTACTTCTTTGATTTACGGAGTCTGATTACCTTTTTGGTATCTTGGTCATTATATTGTCTGTACTTCTTTGATTTACGGAGTTTGATTACCTTTCTGGTATCTTTTGGCCATTGTATTATCTGTACTTCTTTGATTGACGGTTTCTGATTACCTTTTTGGTATCTTTTGGTCATTGTATTGTTCGTCCTTCTTTGATTGACGGCTTCTGATTACCTTTTTGGTATCTATTGTCCATTATATTGTCTGTACTTCTTTGATTGACGGTTTCTGATTACCTTTTTGGTATCTTTTGCCCATTGTATTGTCTGTACTTCTTTGGTTGACGGCTTCTGATTACCTTTTTGGTATCTTTTGGCCATTGTATTGTCTGTACTTCTTTGATTTACGGAGTCTGATTACCTTTTTGGTATCTTTTGTCCATTGTATTGTCTGTACTTCTTTGATTGACGGCTTCTGATTACCTTTTTGGTATCTTTTGTCCATTGTATTGTCTTGATTGACGGAGTCTGATTACCTTTTTGGTATCCTCAAGCTTTTCTTGTTGTATGTGCTTCTTTTTAACGGGACAAAAGTTGTCCGTGTCATGCGATTGTTCAACGAATATATCATATACCGGGGTATTTTCTAATACTCTGTATTAAATTTAAATGTTGTAACGACTTCTTGCATGGAACGGGAAACCATTTCCATCCTCAGTAAAGGAAATGAAAGAATCTCAAAAACGTATAATTTTAGTATTGCGAAAATGCCAATCGTTGTTAATCAAAGACAAATTCATGTGAAACACAACACATAAAAACAGACGTTCTGTGATTGATTAACAACTTTTACTTACGTATTCTAGAGGTATAAACTTTTACTTACGTATTCTAGAGGTATAAACTTTTACTTACGTGTTCTAGAGGTATAAACTTTTACTTACGTATTCTAGAGGTATAAACTTTTACTTACGTATTCTAGAGGTATAAACTTTTACTTACGTGTTCTAGAGGTATAAACTTTTACTGACGTATTCTAGAGGTATAAACTTTTACTTACGTATTCTAGAGGTATACACTTTTACTTACGTATTCTAGAGGTATAAACTTTTACTTACGTATTCTAGAGGTATAAACTTTTACTTACGTATTCGAGAGTTATAAAGTTTTACTTACGAATTCTGGAGGTAGAAGCTTGTGAGAAGTCAGCTGCTGGTGCCTCTTTAAATTTGTAATCAATGTGAAAACAATTGTTGTCGACCACATCATCTCGGTTTTTGAAAACCACTGTAATAGAGAATTGTAAATTTATTTATAAAAAAGATACGAATGGCGAAACAAGGTTTCAATCAATTTTATGCAAGGTTGAAAAGTGGTCCATCGAATCTATTTAACTAAAAGGCTTTATCAATACATAGTAAGATCCCCTTGGGACTAATGAAAACTAATTTAATTAAAAATACGACGTAAACTAATAAATTAATGCCTGGTGTTTTGGAGAAAGCCAAGTAACACGCTCCTTGCAGGTAAAAGACAGCTCACTCACTACTAGCGCCTAATGACCAGCAGTGTGTTAGGATCGAGTGATCGTTTGTGATCTGGTGTGCATCAAAAACTTCCATCTTATCTATTACCTCCCTTGTTAATTGTGGTACATTGTAATCAAAACATCGATCTGGATCTAGGTCGATATCATTGTTATTTACTGCCACTTTCAACAGTATTTTAGTTATATCGTGACGGTCAGTTAATTATTTTATTAAATGATAAGGAATTTTGCTTTTTTTCTGATTGGCCTAAACAGCATTTTCTCAACTCTACCTCAGAGTGAGTACACCTCGCGTGCAGTGAGTATACCTCGCGTGAGCCTGAGGTATATTTGGGTTTGCCCACCGACCAACCAAAGCCAAGATGTCAAGTTGTGTCGACCAATCAAATTGCGTCTTACACATTCATAAAATGTCGTCCTGAATATAGCTGAAAAATTGCTCGCTGGACGTTAAACATCAATCAATCAATAAATTTGAAATATTCTGAATGAACATAAGCCTGCCATAAGATTCGACTCCAGTGTCCCGTGTGGTGATGGGCGTTTATTATTTAGGTAGATGTTATGCAACTGCCATACGATGGAGTGACGACCCGAAAGCAACAATTAGGATTTTTCATTAGTGAACAAGTTGCAAAATACTCGGACTACTTTTATCAATCGAATATTCTTAACATTATTGTACATAAATAATGATACAATGTATAATAAAATTGTATAATAGGCCACTAATTTTTTTTGGTCCTTTGTTATGTCCTTTTGAAGAAAAAACATGTTAACATTGAATATTTTGGGATGAACTTACATTTTTGAGCCCTTTTTAACATCCTTTCGACAATTTTGCCGGATTTTCAGATTTTTTCATTCTTCACTGTTGCTGAGGTCTTGTAGCTTATGAACAACCATTAGAACATACAAACTGGGGTTTGGTGGATAGATGATTATATTATCGTTCAAATGAATACAAGTTATTAATATTTTATGAAGTTCAGTAATCGTAGGAGGCAAAATATCTATCCCTACCCCTGATAAAATTGCGTAAAAACGAGATTTTTCACCTTTTGTTTTCAATAGACAAAATATTACACAACTTTGATGATATTTTTATAATGGATTTATTAAAACTATTGCATTTATCGAAAATTAAACCCATTACATCATCAAAAAACATGCTTTGTAGTGTAGATTGCAGAAAAATGGAATATTATAATTTTTGCCGATTTTAGCTCTATTCAGCCCAAAGCGTGTAATATCTTTTTCATAATATAAATTGACAACCAAATTATACATCTGTCGTGTGAAATTATGTCATGGAAACATTTTAAAATAAAATTTGTTCTAGTACCACCCTGTATAGGACTTCTATCGGCAAAATATTACCCCTTACCCTGCCGAAAATCGCATAATATTTGCTCATCAGTATTAGTCTGTGGGCTAGCCTAACCTACACCCCACCTTCCATGTTAACATACTGTTTTAAGTCCTCCTATATATCCTCTTGACGAAAAAACATGTTGGCATTGAAAATTTTGGGACGACCTTGCCGTTTGAGGCTAATATTTACAACCTGTCGCAGCTTTTTGAGGATTTTAGATTTTTTTCAATTTTTGTCTTTGCGAGCATTAAATGTATACTAAACAGTCTTGAAAGTATATCAATTTGGTATCAAATGCAAGCTTATAGTATTAACTTTCAATTGAATACAAGATATATACACTTCGTGGCTACCAAATTTTGTCAGACGTGAAAAACCTACCCCTCCCCCTTCCTGAAATGACAAAAAAAGACATTTTTTCCCTTAAAAGTTTAGATAAAAAAATATTTCGTACTAAACTACGATCTTTTTTTATGCTAAACCAAACAAATATATCACATTTAATAAATCAAGCACTAGTAATCCTTTATGAAGTGATTTTTGTGGCCAAAATACTTGAAAAATGGGATATTTTCAATTTTGCAGATTTTCAAAGGATTCTGCTTATATCTTAATTTTATAGGAGGACTTAAAACAGTATGTTAACATGGAAGGTGGGGCTGTACGGGGGGGCTAGGCTAACCCACAGACTAATACGCTTTGGGCTGAATAGAGCTAAAATCGGCAAAAATTATAATATTCCATTTTTCTGCAATCTACACTACAAAACATGTTTTTTGATGATGTAATGGGTTTAATTTTCCACAAATGCAATAGTTTTAATAAATTCATTATAAATATATCATCAAAGTTGTGTAATATTTTGCTTATTGAAAACAAAAGGCGAAAAATCTCGTTTTTACACAATTTTATCAGGGGTAGGGATATAATTTTTGCCTCCTACGATTACTGAACTTCATATAATATTAATAACTTGTATTCATTTGAACGATAATATAATCATCTATCCACCAAACCCCAGTGTTTATATTCTAATAGTTGCTCATAAGCTACAAGACGTCAGCAACAGTGAAGAATGAAAAAATCTGAAAATCCGGCAAAATTGTCGAAAGGATGTAAGTTCATCCCAAAATATTCAATGTTAACATGTTTTTTTTCTCAAGAGGATATATAGGAGGACCTAAAAAAATATGCTAACATGGAAGGTGGGGGGGGGGGCACGGGGGGTTATGCTAGCCCACGGACTATAAAGGTTGTCTTCACAAAACGAAATGTCTTCGTTTGTGAGGTAAAATCTGTAATAATTCCTTCTAATTTACATATATAATAAAAACAAAATTGCACTATTATTTTCAGCTTTTATCTATTAATATATGCAAACATTTCTAATAAAAACAACAAAATGATGACATATCCATGACAGGTTTTTTTTTTATGACATTCGAGTGTTGTGTTGGTGTCTACATAATCTTCGTTAATTTATCTCTATCAAGTGCAACAAACAAATGGCTTGAGGTTAAAAAGTTGTTTGATAAATTTATGAAAAATATAATATTGTAGATTACACACACGTTACCGCGGGGTGATGTATTAATTAAACAGCTTAGTTATACACAGGACGAGTAAAACGACAACTTGACGAATACATAGTTGAATCTGAAGTTATGTTCACTAAATGATGCTTGACTCTGTACGTTGGTGTCAATTCATTACAAAAGGATATGAAGCATACTAGCATATATGCAGGGTTATGGTAATTGGTATTTAACGCCACTTTCAACAATATCTCCGTCATATCGTGGCAATCAGTTTTATTGGTGGAGGAAACCGGAGTACCCAGGAAAAGCCACCGACCTGCTTCAAGTCAATGTTACGAGTTATGCTCATTAAAGACCTCATGGTGATTGAGTGAGTGAGATATTGCGCGGTTGTTGTTTAACGTCAATGGAACTACTTTCTGCTATATCCTGGTGAGAACAAGTTGCTTCTTGAAGGATGCTGATGATATCTGTTTTGTACTAGATCAACATGCTGAGTTGGATTTTCATAGAGCTAGCTTACTGAATCAACAGCCCAAAGACAGACATCTTGCTCCACTTGGACACGTTAATCTAACTCAAGAGCCAACAATTCGTTGTTCTTACTGATAATTTTTGTGTGCTCGGCGGAGAAACAACAGATATGAATTGCTTAGGCTTTGGTTTTATCCTGTCGGAGATCTAACCCACGATGTTAACCATAACATCATGGTGACTGTGATATGAATATTAGATATGAAGAGTCGCTCCAGAACTTTTGAGATCTTTTTGAGTTTTGGATTTCGTGTTAAATACAACAGTTTGAAAGACATTAGAAACAAGGGTGAGGGTTATATTAAACGCCACTTTCCACAATATTCCAATCCATTAATCACATCTTCGGTAACCAAGGGTTACGATCAGTCTCTCCTCCTCTCCACCCTTTACCGCAGTAGAATGATCTTCGTGATAACACGGTTTGAGGTTTAAACTGGATGTAGCCAGCGACAGATCCAACCAATCAAAACATGTGTTACAAAAATGGGTGTTTTGTAGAAAAATGTAAATATGAAATGGACACATATGGGTTTTGCAATTACATGTAGTGATTGCAAGAAAAGCAAAAAAAAAAACAATTGTTGATGAAGCATTTCGAGTTTTCAATTGACTGTACATATTTTGACATGAATTGGAATGAATGCCTTGTGTTGGTTGGATGAAAATGATGTAGACAATGTATTTAACAAGGACATGGAAGAACGAGAGGAAAACCACGGACCAGCCACAAGTAACTGATAAACTTATCATATAAGGTTGTATCAAGGACACCTAGAGCATCATTGATGAAGAGTACACCTAGAGCATCATTGATGAAGAGTACACCTATAGCATCATTGATGGAGAGTACACATAGAGCATCATTGATGAAGAGTACACCTAGAGCATCATTGATGAAGAGTACACCTAGTGCATCATTGATGGAGAGTACACCTAGTGCATCATTGATGGAGAGTACACCTAGAGCATCATTGATGAAGAGTACACCTAGAGCATTATTGATGGAGAGTACACCTAGAGCATCATTGATGGAGAGTACACCTAGAGCATCATTGATGAAGAGTACACCTAGAGCATCATTGATGGAGAGTACACATAGAGCATCATTGATGAAGAGTACACCTAGAGCATCATTGATGGAGAGTACACATAGAGCATCATTGATGGAGAGTACACCTAGAGCATCATTGATGGAGAGTACACCTAGAGCATCATTGATGGAGAGTACACCTAGAGCATCATTGATGAAGAGTACACCTAGAGCATTGTTGATGGAGAGTACACCTAGAGCATCATTGGTGAAGAGTACACCTATAGCATCATTGATGGATAGTACACCTAGAGCATCATTGATGGAGAGTACACCTAGAGCTTCATTGATGAAGAGTACACCTAGAGCATCAGTGATGGAGAGTACACCTAGAGCATAAGTGATGGAGAGTACACCTAGAGCATCATTGATGGAGAGTACACCTAGAGCATCATTGATGAAGAGTACACCTAGAGCATCATTGATGAAGAGTACACCTAGAGCATCATTGATGAAGAGTACACCTAGAGCATCAGTGATGGAGAGTACACCTAGAGCATCATTGATGAAGAGTACACCTAGAGCATCAGTGATGGAGAGTACACCTAGAGAATCATTGATGGAGAGTACACCTAGAGCATCATTGATGGAGAGTACACCTAAAGCATCATTGATGGAGAGTACAAATAGAGCATCACTGATGGAGAGTACACCTAGAGCATCATTGATGGAGAGTACACCTAGTGCATCATTGATGAAGAGTACACCTAGAGCATCATTGATGGAGAGTACACCTAGAGCATCATTGATGGAGAGTACATCTAAAGCATCATTGATGGAGAGTACACCTAGAGCATCATTGATGGAGAGTACACCTAGAGCATCATTGATGGAGAGTACACCTAAAGCATCATTAATGGAGAGTACACATAGGGCATCACTGACGGAGAGTACACCTAGAGCATCATTGATGGAGAGTACACCTAGAGCATCATTGATGGAGAGTACACCTAGAGCATCATTGATGGAGAGTACACCTAAATCATCATTAATGGAGAGTACACATAGGGCATCACTGACGGAGAGTACACCTAGAGCATCATTGATGGAGAGTACACATAGAGCATCATTGATGGAGAGTACACCTAAAACATCATTGATGGAGAGTACACATAGAGCATCATTGATGGAGAGTACACATAGAGCATCATTGATGAAGAGTACACTTAGAGCATCATTGATGGAGAGTACACCTAGAGCATCATTGATGGAGAGTACACCTAAAGCATCATTGATGGTGAGTACACATAGATTATCATTGATGGAGAGTACACCTAGAGCATCATTGATGGAGAGTACACCTAGAGTATCATTGATGGAGAGTACACCTAAAGCATCATTGCTGGAGAGTACACATAGAGCATCATTGATGGAGAGTACACCTAGAGCATCATTGATGGAGAGTACACCTAGAGCATCATTGATGGAGAGTACACCTAAAGGATCATTGATTGAGAGTACACCTAAAGCATCATTGATGGAGAGTAAACCTAGAGCATCATTGATGAAGAGTACACCTAGAGCATCATTGATGGAGAGTACACCTAGAGCATTATTGATGGAGACTACACCTAGAGCATCAGTGATGGAGAGTACACCTAGAGCATCATTGATGGAGAGTACACCTAGAGCATCATTGATGGAGAGTACACCTAGAACATCATTGATGTAGAGTACACCTAGAGCATCATTGATGAAGAGTACACCTAAAGCATCATTGATGGAGAGTACACCTAGAGCATCATTGATGGAGAGTACACATAGAGAATCAGTGATGGAGAGTACACCTAGAGCATCAGTGATGGAGAGTACACCTATAGCATCATTGATGGAGAGTACACCTAGAGCATCATTGATGGAGAGTACACATAGAGCATCATTGATGGGGAGTACACCTAGAGCATCATTGATGGTGAGTACACCTAGAGCATCATTGATGGAGAGTACACATAGAGCATCATTGATGGAGAGTACACCTAGAGCATCATTGATGGAGAGTACACCATCATTGATGGATGGGAATCGAAATTTAACGTTGCTAACTGACAGTAACCAAACAAACTAAGAACAAATACAATTCTAATATTAACAGATTACCACAAAAACAAGATAAGATTAGCATACACAAAGAAAGTGTGCATGCCGTAACAATGCCAACAGATGTGTACATTTTTATAGATATACTATGAATCCATCAAACATCTAATTTTCGTATTAAAATGTAATTCTATACTTATATTAGTGCAAAATAATGTTGAGATAGAGAAGAACAGTAAGAAACAGATTAACGATACATTGTACCCACTTATAAATACTTATCAATATCATCTTTCTCATGCCTGGCTAACCCGACCTACAATCAGACTGTCAATTTCTTTTGACATAAACATTTTTAAATATATTCTATAGAAATATATGACAATAATATTTAGCATCGTATTTATTTCACCCTTAACGAGAAATTATTAATGGTTAAATACCTTAGGGTTTGTTAACCATAGGACATGACCGTTTTATGTGAATGAAACAGAAACGTCCCTGTAATATTAAAATACATTCCATTGATCTTTTCGTAATTCCTGTTGCTCATTTGGACACTAGGGACTAATTTCTTTCCAGATCTAAGGGTGATTTATGTACATGCATTTAATTCGGTTCGAAAATCCAGCGGTGCCCTTCCTGTGGCATGTTCACGACATATACGTCTTGTTTCTAAATAACAGGATTTTCTCGGGCGTAGCTTAATCCACTTAGTATATATTGGGAGCCGTCGTGGTCGTGGTCGTATATGGTAGTGGGATTTACAACTACCTATATATACAACAAGTGCCTATCACCACTAAAGTTGAGAGTTTGAATCCCGCCCTAGGGATACAACATTATATGATAAAGTGTGAGTGAATTGCGGTGGGTTTCCCCGGGTACTCCGGTTTCTCCCATTAATATAACTGATCGCCATGCTATAACTGAACTATAAATATATTGTTGAAAGTGGCGTTAAATACAATAAATCATCTCCTCCATATAGTTTATTATTAATACACAACTATGATTCTTGTCTGTCTGGCTCTAAAACAAACTGCCTCAATGGTGTAATGTTTAGCGTGCTCTTCCTCAATGGTGTAATGTTTAGCGTGCTCTCCTCGGCTCAATGGTGTAATGTTTAGCGTGCTCTTCCTCAATGGTGTAATGTTTAGCGTGCTCTCCTCGGCTCAATGGTGTAATGTTTAGCATGTTTAGCGTGCTCTTCCTCAATGGTGTAATGTATAGCGTGCTCTTCCTCAATGGTGTAATGTTTAGCGTGCTCTTCCTCAATGGTGTAATGTTTAGCGTGCTCTCCTCGGCTCAATGATGTAATGTTTATCGTTCTCTCCTCGGCTCAATGGTGTAATGTTTATCGTTCTCTCCTCGGCTCAATGGTGTAATGTTTAGCGTGCTCTCCTCGGCTCAATGGTGTAATGTTTATCGTTCTCTCCTCGGCTCAATGGTGTAATGTTTAGTGTGCTCTCCTCGGCTCAATGGTGTAATGTTTAGCGTTCTCGGGTGAGAGTAGATCATGAGTTTGACTCCCAACGGGTTCAAACGAAGACTATTAAATTGGTTTCTGTTGCTTTTCCGCTAAGCATGCTGTATAAGAAGAAGAACAAGGATTAGCCTAACTGATTCGGAGTCGGGATAATGTGTCCGAGTGTATGTTGTTTCATTGAGCTAGCATTATAAAAATCTAAGTGGGCTTGAGTGTTGGTCTGATAAATTGTATAAATCAGATCATCTACTCATGCTAAAATAACCGTTAAACAACAATCGCTCATCCATTCTGGGAGGTGCCGTCGTAGTTGTGATCGTATGGTAGTTGGATGTACAACTATCTGTGCAATCAGTGCATATCACAATTAACGTTGTGAGTTCGAATCCCGCTCAGGAGAGGTGTACTTGATACAACATTATGTGATTAAGTTTGCCAGTGACTTGCTGCATGCTGATGATTTTCGCCGGGTACTCCACAGTTTCCTCTACCAATAAAACTGACCGCCACGATATAGCTGAAGTATTGTTGAAAGTGGCGTTAAGTACCATAACCCCATTCCTCATCCATTCTAGGTATAATATGATCTGATCTGTTTTTACAGAAAAAAGGGGTCCATGGACATTTCATATATTCATGTATATAACAGATCACCCATAAGTATATATATCTATATATGTTATGAATGATCTGTTAAAGTACACACAAGGAACAGTCTAGAGTTCCATCCGGGTATATTTAATGTAGAAACACAAGATATGTGTAATCTTAGACGAAGCACACTGCCACGCAATGCTCCGTAACGATGTACAATGTAATCTTAGACGAAGCACACTGCCACGCAATGCTCCGTAACGATGTACAATGTAATCTTAGACGAAGCACACTGACACGTAATGTTCCGTAACGATGTACAATGTAATCTTAGACGAAGCACACTGACACGTAATGCTCCGTAACGATGTACAATGTAATCTTAGACGAAGCACACTGACACGTAATGCTCCGTAACGATGTATAATGTAATCTTAGACGAAGCACACTGACACGTAATGCTCCGTAACGATGTACAATGTAATCTTAGACGAAGCACACTGACACGTAATGCTCCGTAACGATGTACAATGTAATCTTAGACGAAGCACACTGACACATGTACAATGTAATCTTAGACGAAGCACACTGACACGTAATGCTCCGTAACGATGTACAATGTAATCTTAGACGAAGCACACTGACACGTAATGCTCCGTAACGATGTACAATGTAATCTTAGACGAAGCACACTGACACGTAATGCTCCGTAACGATGTACGATGTAATCTTAGACGAAGCAAACTGACACGCAATGCTCCGTAACGATGTACAATGTAATTTGATCCTGATATAGTAGGGTGTCAACTTCATATGACTAGGGCTTCAGTGATTATTCCAAAGGAGGTAAGTTTATGTCTGTTTTATTGAACCCAGGTATCGGTGATAATATCATACAAACGGTTCAATGAGTATATCAGGTCAAAGGAACCTCGAATCTTATGAACGGTTCGCCTTTCACTTATGGTTTCACTCATTTTTATAAATATATTTCACTGTTCTAAAACCAAATCTGCAAAAAGGCTAATATGTACATGTGTAATTTAAATTGAAAGATAACTTTTTCTTTGTCAGACTTTCTGGCAAACAATATTGACGGTTGTACGTTTTTTTTTTAACTATATGTCAAAACTTTACGTTCTAAAGGATGGCAAATAATGAGAATATTTATTTCTTCAATTCAAGTTACCGATTTTATTTTTGATTTTAAATCGCATTTCTCTGAGTTTTGACAAACAGAGGTTAGAGAGGTTTAATTAATACAACTTTAAACAATATTATATTTGCATCGTTCCAAAGGGAAACGTGTAGAAGAATATACACAAAGAGAAAAACGTGTAAGATGGTAAGTACAGATGGCAAAGAAACCCATAGACTATTGTAAATAACAACTGAAAAAAAAACACCACTCAGACGGACGCAAATGACAAGAATGGACATGGTTCTGTAGTAATGTTAAAGGACACACGGGTAAGGAATATTTTGTTCAGTGCTAATTTCAAAGGAAATGTGACTCGGCGATAATGTCAGAGGGAAATGATTCAGTGCTTATGCGAAAGGAAAGCACGTTTAAGCGCAACTACAAAAGGAGCACACCGATCAGTGCAAATATCAAAGGGATACATGATACAGTTTTTATGCCAAAGGAACACATAGGTAACTGTACATGCTCAAAGAAAACATGGCACAGTGTATATATCAAACGGTGAACATACATGATGATGAGTGCATATGGCAAAGACAAATAAGGTTCAGCGCTAATGCCACAAAATGTACACGTATATGAGTGCAAACGGTAAAAGATTCAATGTTTACGCCAAAAGGAGTCTCCATATTCTCTGCTAATGGCAAAGGAACACATAGATCAGGGCAAAAGACAACGGAACACGTGATTCAGTGACAATGTAAAGGTACACACCTGCAGATGACAGCAAATGGTAAAGGAAATGTGGTTCAGCGCTAATGCCAAAGGAACATATAGCTGAGTGCAAATGGCAAATGAACATATGATTCAGAGCTAATTTCAAAGGAACACACCTAAAGATGAGAGTAAATGATAAAGGAAATATTGTTCAGCGCTAATGTCAAAAGAAAGTATAGATGAGTCAAAATGGAAAAGAACATATAGATGAGTGCAAATGGCAAAGGAACATATACATGTAGATGAGTGCAAATGGCACATGATAAATACCTTGAGCTATATTTCTATATAATGCTATCTCTATGCATCGATGCAACGACAATCAGTGTGTAGACATATTAACCTGAATCCCGGACCAAGAAGAATGTACTCTGATTATGGGCCGAGAAGAATGTATTCAAACTCTGATTATGTGCCGAGAAGAACGTATTCAAACTCTGATTATGGATCAAGGAGAAGGCATTCAAACTCTGATTCTGGGCCAAGGAGAACGTTTTCAAACTCTGATTGTGGGTCAAAGAGAACGTATTTGAAATTTTGATTATGAGCCAAGGAGAACGTATTCAAACTCTGATTATGGACCAAGGAGAACGTATTTAAACTCTGATTCTAATATGACGTGCCGTATTCGGTATACAAATAAAGGCATATTTGAATACCAATCAAATATAGGCCACACATGCGCGCTGAGCTAAAAATAAAAGCACCTTTATGGTTAGCGATTTTCTATTATTGTTTATCTAAAAATTGTTGAAGTAAATGAAGTTAAAATTAAATTAATCTTCATCAAGTCTTATCATAATTAAACTCTTATAAACACGGCTTTGTTGTGGCTGTTCCAGTTAACTCCGATTTCTATCTTATACTTCACCCATAACTTCCGGTTAACGGTGAAAGACAAAATGTGAACACTGGCAACACAAATGAACGGTTTAAATATCAATTAGAAACGACGAAACGTTATCATGGGAATACCTGTAATAAAAACATGGGTAAGACAAACATAAAACATCTTTACAACGAAAAAATCCACACATATTTCACTTTTTGTATGCTTTATGTTTATGCATTGATATGTAGGCAATGCCGACCACCTTGACCACCTCGAATTTCAAAATTGCCGTATTTGTCCTATTAGAATCGAAATAATTCATGCCGGCCATACTTTATTATTATTCACATATGGGTATGCATTATATTCATGAGATTTAAATATTCATATATATAATGCCTACCCATATGTGAATAGCAATAAAGTATGGCCGTCATGAATTATTTTCTTAATTATGGGCCAAGGAGAACGTTTTCAAACTCTTGATTATGGGCCAAGGACAACGTATTCAAACTCTTAAATATGGGCCAAGGAGAATGTATTCAAACTCTTGATTATGGGCCAAGGAGAATGTATTAAAACTCTTGATTATGGGATAAGGAGAATGTATTCAAACTCTTAATTGTGGACCAAGGAGAGCGTATTCAAACTCTAATTATTGGCCAAGAAGAACGTATTCAAACTCTTGATTATAGGATAAGGAGAATGTATTCAAACTCTTGATTATGGGATAAGGAGAATGTATTCAAACTCTTAATTGTGGGCCAGGGAGAACTTATTCAAACTCTGAATGTGGGTCAATGAGAATGTATTCAAACTGATTATGGGCCAAGGAGACCGTATTCAAACTCTGATTGTGGACCAAGGAGCGCGTATTTAAACTCTGATTATGTGCCAAAAAGAAAGTATTCAAACTCTTGATTATTGGCCAATGAGAACATATTCAAACTCTATTATGGGCCAAGTAGAACGCATTCAAACTCTGATCATGGGCCAAGGAGAACGCATTCAAACTCTGATTATGGGAAAAGTAGAACGCATTCAAACTCTGAGTATGGGCCAAAGAGAACGCATTCAAACTCTGTTTATGGCCCAAGGAGAACGCAATCAAACTCTGATTATGGGCCATGGAGACCGCATTCAAACTCTGATTATGGGCCAAGGAGAACGTATTAAAACTCTTGATTATGGGCCAAGGAGAACGTTTTCAAACTCTTTATTATGGGCCAACGAGAACGTTTTCAAACTCTTGATTATGGGCCAATGAGAATGTATTCAAACTCTTGATTATTGGCTAAGGAGAATGTATTCAAACTCTTGAGTATGGGACAAGAAGAACGTATTCAAACTCTTGATTATGGGCGAAGGAAAACGTATTCAAACTCTGATTATGGGCCAAGGAGACCTTATTCAAACTCTGATTGTGGACCAAGGAGAGCGTATTTAAACTCTGATTATGTGCCAAAAAGAAAGTATTCAAACTCTTGATTATTGGCCACGGAGAACATATTCAAACTCTCTATTATGGGCCAAGTAGAACGCATTCAAACTCTGATCATGGGCCAAGGAGAACGCATTCAAACTCTGATTATGGGCAAAGTAGAACGCATTCAAACTCTGATTATGGGCCAAGGAGAACGCATTCAAACTCTTGATTATGGGCAAAGGAGAATGTATTCAAACTCTTGATTATGGGCCAAGGAGAACGTATTCAAACTCTGATTATGGGCCAAGGAGAACGTATTCAATCCCACATAACGTGAAGCATGTTTAAAAGTTCAAAGTATATTGGCAACATGCCGTAAAAATACAAATACATGTATTATACACTTTATGTGTATTGATGTAATTTACATGGTCTCTTCATGAATTAATTATCTTTGATGACAGATAGACGACAATATGACATGTGACAGAAATGTGATCAAAGGTGTTTACGATGTCTGTTGTGTATTGAAAATAGTAAACACGATGTTATAGAGTGTAACTCTGTTTGTGATTGTTGATACACTATATATAATAAAAGAAAATAGGGAGTTGTGATTTGAGAGTCTAACTTTTGATATATTACGCCCTCGTGATTTTGCGAAAATGTGAGTATAGAACCATGAATTGAGTACAAATTACAACTTGTAGCATATGCGATTTATTATATGGAGACAAAAAAAATGTCAATGCGGCATTATATCATCTTAACATTAATAAGAATATATGCATCTTTTTAAAAAATTTAATAAATGAAAGGAATGTTGCTATTAACTGTCATTTTCGTGATTTTCGGAGATCCTCAGGCAATTGTTGAAAAATATTAAAAAAATACATACAATATATATAGTGTATGTTTATTGGTGAATTAAAGGGATGCTCAAGGCAGTAACTGTATTGTTTATTGGTGAATCAAAGGGATGCTCAAGGCAGTAACTGTATTGTTTATTGGTGAATCAAAGGGATGCTCAAGGCAGTAACTGTATTGTTTATTGGTGAATCAAAGGGATGCTCAAGGCAGTAACTGTATTGTTTATTGTTGAATCAAAGGGATGCTCAAGGCAGTAACTATATTGTTTATTGGTGAATCAAAGGAAGGTTCAAGGCAGTAACTGTATTGTTTGTTGGTGAATCAAAGGGATGCTCAAGGCAGTAACTGTATTGTTTATTGGTGAATCAAAGGGATGCTCAAGGCAGTAACTGTATTGTTTA
>MJUT01039809.1:75521-87257 GCA_002080005.1 Gigantidas platifrons
TTGGTGAATCAAAGGGATGCTCAAGACAGTAATTGTATTGTTTATTGGTGAATCAAAGGGATGCTCAAGGCAGTAACAGTGGAATCAAAAAGTGATGCTCAAGGCAGTAACTGTATTGTTTATTGGTGAATCAAAGGGATGCTCAAGGCAGTAACTGTATTGTTTATTGGTGAATCAAAGGGATGCTCAAGGCAGTAACTGTATTGTTTATTGGTGCATCAAAGGGATGCTCAAGGCATTAACTGTTTCGTTTGTTGGTGAATGAAAGGGATGCTCAAGGCAGAAACTGTGGAATCAAAGTGATGCTCAAGGCAGTAATTGTATTGTTTATTGGTGAATCAAAGGATGCTCAAGGCAGTAACTGTGGAATCAAAGTGATGCTCAAGGCAGTAACTGTATTGTTTATTGGTGAATGAAAGAGATGCTCAAGGCACTAACTGTATTGTTTGTTGGTGAATCAAAGGGATGCTCAAGGCAGTAACTGTATTGTTTATTGGTGAATCAAAGTGATGCTCAAGGCAGTAACTGTATTGTTTATTGGTGAATCAAAGGGATGCTCAAGGCAGTAACTGCATTGTTTGCTGGTGAATCAAAGGGATGCTCAAGACAGTAACTGTATTGTTTATTGGTGAATCAAAGGGATGCTCAAGGCAGTAACTGTATTGTTTATTGGTGAATCAAAGGGATGCTCAAGGCAGTAACTATAGTTTATTGGTGAATCAAAGGGATGCTCAAGGCAGTAACTGTATTGTTTATTGCTGAATCAAAGGGATGCTCAAGGCAGTAACTGTATTGTTTATTGGTGAATCAAAGGGATGCTCAAGGCAGTAACTGTATAGTTAATTGGTGAATCAAAGGGATCATCAAGGCAGTAACTGTATTGTTTATTGGTGAATCAAAGGGATGCTCAAGGCAGTAACTATATTGTTTATTGGTGAATCAAAGGGATGCTCAAGGCAGTAACTGTATTGTTTATTGGTGAATCAAAGGGATGCTCAAGGCAGTAACTATATTGTTTATTGGTGAATCAAAGGGATGCTCAAGGCAGTAACTGTATTGTTTATTGGTGAATCAAAGGGAGGTTCAAGGCAGTAACTATATTGTTTATTGGTTAATCAAAGGGATGCTCAAGGCAGTAACTGTATTGTTTATTGGTGAATCAAAGGGATGCTCAAGGCAGTAACTGTATTGTTTATTGGTGAATCAAAGAGATGTTCAAGGCAATAACTGTATTGTTTATTGGTGAATCAAACGGATGCTCAAGGCAGTAACTATAGTTTATTGGTGAATCAAAGGGATGTTCGCTGTATTGTTTATTGGTGAATCAAAGGGATGCTCAAGGCAGTAACTGTATTGTTTATTGGTGAATCAAAGGGAGGTTCATGGCAATAAATATATTGTTTATTGGTGAATCAAAGGGATGCTCAAGGCAGTAACTGTATTGTTTATTGCTGAATCAAAGGGATGCTCAAGGAAGTAACTGTATTGTTTATTGCTGAATCAAAGGGATGCTCAAGGCAGTAACTGTATAGTTAATTGGTGAATCAAAGGGATCCCCAAGGCAGTAACTGTATTGTTTATTGCTGAATCAAAGGGATGATCAAGGCTGTAACTATATTGTTTATTGGTGAATCAAAGGGATGATCAAGGCAGTAACTGTATTGTTTATTGGTGAATCAAAGGGAGGTTCAAGGCAGTAATTATATTGTTTATTGGTGAATCAAAGGGATGCTCAAGGCAGTAACTGTATTGTTTATTGGTGAATCAAAGGGATGCTCAAGGCAGTAACTGTATTGTTTATGGGTGAATCAAAGGGATGCTCAAGGCAGTAACTGTATTGTTTATTGGTGAATCAAAGGGATGCTCAAGGCAATAACTGTATTGTTTATTGGTGAATCAAACGGATGCTCAAGGCAGTAACTATAGTTTATTGGTGAATCAAAGGGATGGTCGCTGTATTGTTTATTGGTGAATCAAAGGGATGCTCAAGGCAGTAACTGTATTGTTTATTGGTGAATCAAAGGGATGTTCAAGGCAGTAACTATATTGTTTATTGGTGAATCAAAGGGAGGCTCAAGGCAGTAACTATATAGTTTGTAATCTCGCAAGTCGCTAAAAATCTGAATATTTTATTTATTGATTTTAAATAAAATAACATGTGCACGACATAATTACGTAATAATTTCTGCGTGGCCGCGATTGTATGGTAGTTATATATATATGCACATGAACTTAAGGTATGAAGTCGGTACAAACAATAAAGCTTGTGTGATCGACTGCGACTCGTGGCGAGGCGTACTCGATATAACGTACTGTCTATAAGGTTTGTCAGTGTTTAAGAAAAAGTCGGTGGTTTTTAACGGGTATTCTGGTTTCTGGGTTCCAGCAATAAAATTGACTACCACATTTTAACCGAAACGTTTTTGAAAGTGGTCCGGTTAAGTATTCTAGCTTCTGCTATGAAATGCAAGTTTTTGAAATGTTATCCTTTGAAAATAACTATATCATGATGTCTATTAATAGACACACCCTAAAATAAAACTTTCATATTACAGTTATGTGCCATATATCTGTTCCCACTCAAATAATTTACTATATATTTCATATAAAACCACATTTTTTTAAATCAATATCCTAAAGTCATTTCTGGTCCGATTTTGATGACATTTACACCAATAATCTCAGAATTTGTTGCTATTTTTTCTGATAATTTTGAAATCATTTTATGATTAATACTCTTGGAGAAATCACGATTTAAAGACACATTTAAGTTTTTGTGTTCAAAAATAACATAGATATATAGGGAATAGTGATGTTAAAAATTAATATTTGTGCTTAAATCATAATTTCTGAAAAAAACTGAATCATAAATATGTTTAAATATTACCTGAACAAACTGCAGGTATATCTGAGTTTAATAGTAAAAAATTTCATAAAATCGGACAAGAAATAAATTCAGGACAATTTAAAAAAAAAATGTGAAATATATAGTAAAAATTTTGAGTGATATACGGAACATAACTGTACATGTACATTAATCAAAAGTCGACTTGGTAAACATGCACGTTTAATTAATCTGTCTAAACATTGTTATTATCACAGGTCATTTACATAAAATTATATACTAAGTTGATAAAGATAATTTCTATATATTATGCCTATAAAATATGGAAACTTTTGAGTTTTCTGTCGTTATTTACGATTAAAGATATTAAATTTAGGGTAGAAAAATGGGGGGGGGGGGGCACATACCTAATTTTATAACTGGTGATGATGATAAACATTTTTTACCATTCCCTCTTTATTTAAAGTGTTAAACGCCAATTTGTTTTAATCTATATTGGGGATGGTCAGATTGTGATTCTTTATTCCATGTTGTTTGACATTCAGATAACAAAATCTAACAATAAACTGAATACAAGAAAATAAATAACAATAGATGAACAATATATCACCCTCAAGTTTAAAAAAGTTTAAATTTGATATACTGGTCAATTTAAGATATTAGAGTAGTCTCACTCCAATAACTACTTAGAATTCGGTGGATGTGACATTTTTAAGCTTACATTCTTCAGTGTTGAATTTCCACTCAGTTTCACGTGAATAAACAAGATTACACATTCATGCAACACCGGTTCCCCCCTTTTTTATGGTGAACTTTGATGCAACACATTAAAGGAATTTTCTATAAAAAAAATAATCCGATCAAGTATTTGACATTATTTGTTGGGTGAAATAAAAATTATAAACTTTATATTGACTATCTCTTCTTAAATATTCTATCATACGTATTCATTTCTAGTAGTGAAAATGTAAGTCTTTAAAAGCTGGTGACATATTTTTATTATGGTGCCATCCATTAATAAGTAGTCAAGGTTTAATGCTTAGGTTTTGGCTTTATGATGTTTAACACCACTTTCAACAATATTCCAGTTATATCGTGGAGATAAATTTTATTGGTGGAGGAAACCGGAATATACAGGTAGCTGTAAATCCAACTACCATACGATCATGACCACAACGGCCCCATAAAGTTGGCAAATGATTATTTTATTCACCATAGATACAACAATACAGCACAAACACTAATAGGTCCTTTTAACCGAATATAATAAACAGATACACAACATTAAACAGATATTTTTAAAAACTACATTTTACTTACATTCTGTATCATTTCCATAGTAACATTCCCGGAATATTCCTCTATTCCTTGTAAACGTATATCTAGCTTTGTCAGCATCTGTTTTCAGATCATTTGCTAGTATGCTCCTGTTAACTGTGTATTCTATCCAATAATCGCTAGCAAAGGAGACAGCTAACAATGCAATGGCTATAGGTCCAAGACAAGTGGCTAGAACCAGGCTCGCAGTGCCACACGAACTCCTTCCCATTATCACCTTCTTTACTCAACAAAATAAAGTCTATGTGTGAATAAAATCCTTTAAATTTCTTGTAGTCAAAGAAGGCAGGACGAAAACGAAAGAATGTTCACTCGCGTTGTGTCACCTAAACGATGATTTGTATGTCCCGAGAATGCGACATGCCTCGGTGAACAATTATAAAAAGATGTCCTCGGAAATCCTTTGGCCGTTAAAATGATCAACTCAGATTGTTATTTTTATCCCCCAGGACTTGAGGTCAATCTATATTACGCTTCGTCACATCAAAATAATCCTATATTATATACGTGTCTAATAAGTGACCATATAAAGATGTTACAGAGAGAATACCACACCAGGTAGACATTATTATATACTAGTAAGTTATGTAATAAAGGTATACATTTACACGCCATGTTTTATTGAGTTATTGAAGTAGGTAAAAATTAATGATTAAAATTTAGAATATCAGGTCATGCATATCGATTTTAACATTTATCAAGTTGAACGGAGAAAAAAAATCAATGCATCGACCCTCCTTTTCTTTCATTCTAAAATAGTTTCTCATTTAACAAGTAAAAAATATACATGCAACTAACACATAAAGTGATGTGTTTAATTATTCAAGGCTTGGTTGATTAATTTCAAGCGAGCATATTTCAGATATAGTCATGACGAACATTTTTTTGTATTATAAGTCGTTCAGGAAAAAAGGTCACTGGGGTACCTTTCGTCGAATTGGGTACGGTGTGTAGCTGGCGTTTGAAAAACACTGTCGAAGTGATTGAATAAAACTTGAAAGCATGAAAACCCTACATCACAGGCACTTGTTTCTATCAATGGGGGGGGGTCGACTATCAATGTATAATAAAAGAAGGTAGCCGACTCGGAAATATACCCCTTCCGCTTCAAACACAACTGATACCATGTTCTTCGCGATTTCGTACGCTTTCCGCGTGACTAGCGCTTCTACATATATTATTCTTTCAAAATATGTCAACAAAGTTTATCTCCTTACGGTTCTCTCTCTAAAAATAGCAATCTTACCGGTAAAAAGATCATCTTTTCAAAAGTACCCTCGTCTCAATAGACACAACTTCCGGTTTTCTATCATGGTGATAACACAAAAAATCCCGAGAAACACAAATGGACGTATAATCTTTCTCGGGTTTTTTCATTATCACCATGTTATTTTTGAAAATGTGAATTATTTTAAGTAGGAAAGTTCTTCCAAGTTTTGAGGGTAAATTATTATCAAGAATATTTTTATGTAAGTGAGACAAGCAAGAATATATTTTTTAGACTGGGTTTTATTATTTTCCAGAAAATTAATTCATTATTTTAAGAAAACCGGAAGTTGTGTCTATTGAGAAAAAATGGAAAAAATGACATTTTTACTGGTAAGATTACTATTTTTAGAGAGAGAACCGTAAGGAGATAAACTTTGTTGACATATTTTGAAAGAATAATATATGTAGAAGCGCTAGAAACGCGGAAAGCGTACGAAATCGCGAAGAACATGGTATAAATTGTGTTTGAAGCGGAGGGGGTATATTTCCGAGTCGGCTACCTTCTTTTATTATACATTGATAGTCGACCCCCCCATTGATAGAAACAAGTGCCTGTGCCCTACATGTACCGATGCATACATCCACTACGCAAAAAAATATACCCAATCATATGTTGTGCAGTTATTTGTGACCCATTCTTATATTATAATAAATACAAATATGAATTTTGCACCTGATCGGTTTAGATTTTACATAAACTTTCCCTCGAGATTAACTAGCAATAAAGAAGCGTGGGAATTGTAGAGACAAATTTCTGGTAAACAATATTGACGGTTGTACGTTTTTTTTTAACTATATGTCAAAACATTACGTTCTCAACATAAATCGTTATAAAAACTAGAATGCATATACCAAAAGCTGCCCTGTTACTAGAACTGGGGTGGGAACCTATTCTCGACTTTATCAACAGACAGAAGGTCTCATATTATAAAAGGCTCTTAGAACTTCCCGATAATAGACTATGCAAATCCGTATTTAATGAAATGGTTAGAAAAGGTGACAGCTTTTGGAATTACAAGGAACATGTTTCTAGTTTAATAAACCAGCCTGGCGTAAATTTTGGTATAAACATTAAGGAATTTAACAAGTTATATGGATCTCAGGCCAGAGACAAGTTATTAATGGAAGTCTCCTCTAAAAGTAGCCTTGATTTCTACCAACAGTGTTTTGTTAGTTTAGGTAAACAAAACTACTTAAATAACCATAAGGATGTTTATGCCTCCCGTCTGAAACTACTGTCAAGAACCAAAACCATACCCCTTCAAAAATATCTGTTAAGGATGCACCTAAGTGCACACAGTAAATGCCTTTTATGCAATAACGGTGAAGATGAAGATCTTGAACATTTTTTGCTAAATTGCCCTGTCCTGTCTAGTGTTCGTGATGAATATTTTAATATTGTTTCTAAACAGTCTAGTGAATATTTTATTGGTGTAGACTTTATGGAACTGTCACCTAGTGCCAAATTACAGTTTATTGTTGGTGATATTGGATATGCTTTCAATAATGATATTGGAATATTTTATGATTTTAGCGGTAAAATGTATATTGAAACATGTTTTAGATTACGTAGTGAAGTATTGAGTGTTACTGTTTAAAATATTTATCTTATAATATTCTAAGTATAATTATAAATGATGTTTTATGGAGAGTTTATGGACATTTTTTAACGTGTGTGTGTATATATGGCAGATGTCTTATCATATTTTTGTTGCATGTGCTTTTATCATAATAAATGTACATTTTAATAACTGTAGTTAGACGCGCCACCGACACCCCGGCGGTTGGCGCCCCCGATGTAAAGGGGTAGTTTCATAATAAATATATATCAAGGATGGCAAATAATGAGAATAGTTATTCCTTCAATTCAAGTTACCGATTTTATTTTTGATTTTAAATCGCATTTCTCTGAGTTTTGACAAACAGAGGTTAGAGAGGTTTAATTAATACAAATGTACAACTTTAAACAATATTTTATTTGTATCGTTCCAAAGGGAAACGTGTAGAAGAATATATACAAAGATTGATATGATTTGATTTTTAATTGATTTTTGGTGTTTTAGAAATAAGGTTCAGCGCTAATGCCACAAAATGTACACGTAGATGAGTGCAAACGGTAACAGATTCAATGTTTACGCCAAAGGAGTCTCCATGTTCCCTGCTAATGACAAAGGAACGCATAGATTAGTGCAAATGACAACGGAACACATGATTCAGCGATAATTTCAAAGGTACACACCTGCAGATGACAGCAAATGGTAAAGGAAATGTGGTTCAGCGCTAATGCCAAAGGAACATATAGATGAGTGCAAATGACAAAGGAACATATAGATGAGTCCAAATGACAAAGGAACATATAGATGAGTGCAAAATGGCAAATGAACATATGGTTCAGAGCTAATTTCAAAGGAACACACCTAAAGATGAGAGTAAATGATAAAGGAAATATTGTTCAGGTTAATGTCAAAAGAACGTATTGATGAGTGAAAATGGAAAAGAACATATAGATGAGTGCAAATAGCAAAAGAACATAATATGGAGTAGCCATTGCCTAGATGCGAGCACAGCATTTCTGTCTGGCCAGTGTGTATATGTTACAGTAAATTTGTAAAATTACTAAAATTTTCAGTAATAATGTAAAATTACTGGCCACTTCAGTAATTTTGTAAAATCACTAAAAATTTAAAAGAAGCCATCAAGTCAAAAGGACAGACTCCCGCTGAATAAATGTAGTATTCTTGTTCAATGGTGACAAATCAGGTCCTCTCCTGGTGAAAGACATGTGCGGGAAGTAGTCTAGCATCGTAATTGTGAAAATAGGTTTGATTTCTTTTAGGCCCCTGTTATTTTTTCTTCCATTTTCTATTTCGTTTTATTTTCGTTGATTTCGTTTTGCTTTCGTTGGTTTCGTTTTGCTTTTTTTTTAATTAAGGAATTTGGGGTTTCAAGTTTTTAAGTTTGGGATTTCGGGTTCAGGCCCCCTCATATCCCCCCTTTTTTCTATATGCGCACTCCAGAAACTTTATAATTCATATACTGACACATGCACACAAAAACAAATAAAAATATGACATTTGAACTTCTGAAAGTTTGTCGGCCAGCAAACCCGGCTTGAATTGAGTTGCGGGTAATGTACGTGAGGAGTACTGTAACGGACAAACATGCAAGATGGGTTATAATAAATCAAAATTATTGTATTTAAAAAATCTAATTATTTCCTTTTTTTTTCTTTATTTCGTTTTGTATTTTATTTTTTTCCTTCCATTTTCTTCGTATCAGTCTATTTCGTTTTGTTTTAGTTGATTTCGTTTTGCTTTCGTTAGTTTCGTTTCATTTCGGTTCGTTTCGTTTTCGTTGATTTCGTTTCGGTTCGTTTCGTTTACGTTGATTTCGTTTCGTCTCGTTTCGTTTCGTTTCGCTTCGTTTCTATTTCGTTTCGCACTTTATAGGTACCCGACATTAAATTACATTCAACAACTGTAATTGATTTGAATACAATTTACTGATTTAACCATTCAAACTCTAATTCTGGGCCAAGGAGAATGTATTCAAACTCTGATTTTGGGCCGAGAAGAACGTATTTAAACTCTGATTATGGGCCAAGAAGAACGTGTTCAAACTCTGATTATGGGACGAGAAAAACGTGTTCAAACTCTGATTATGGGCCAAGAAGAACGTGTTCAAACTCTGATTATAGGCCAAGAAGAGCGTATTCAAATTCTGATTATGGGCCAAGAAGAATGTATTCAAACTCTGATTATGGGCCGAGAAGAATGTATTCAAACTCTGATTATGGGCCGAGAAGAACGTGTTCAAACTCTGATTATGGGCCAAGAAGAACGTGTTCAAACTCTGATTATGGGCCAAGAAGAACGTATTCAAATTCTGATTATGGGCCGAGAAGAACGTATTCAAATTCTGATTATGGGCCAAGAAGAATGTATTCAAACTCTGATTATGGGCCAAAAAGAATGTATTCAAACTCTGATTATGGGCCGAGAAGAACGTATTCAAATTCTGATTATGGGCCAAGAAGAATGTATTCAAACTCTGATTATGGGTCAAAAAGAATGTATTCAAACTCTGATTATGGTCCAAGAAGAACGTATTCAAACTCTGATATTCCGGGAATGTTACTATGGAAATGACACAGAATGTAAGTAAAATATAGTTTTTAAAAATATCCGTTTAATGTTGTGTATCTGTTTATTATATTCGGTTAAAAGGACCTATTAGTGTTTGTGCTGTATTGTTGTATCTATGGTGAATAAAAATAATCATTTGCCAACTTTATGGGGCCGTTGTGGTCATGATCGTATGGTAGTTGGATTTACAACTACCTGTGTATTCCGGTTTCCTCCACCAATAAAATTTATCTCCACGATATAACTGGAATATTGTTGAAAGTGGTGTTAAACATCATAAAGCCAAAACCTAAGCATTAAACCTTGACTACTTATTAATGGATGGCACCATAATAAAAATATGTCACCAGCTTTTAAAGACTTACATTTTCACTACTAGAAATGAATACGTATGATAGAATATTTGAGAAGAGATAGTCAATATAAAGTTTATAACTTTTATTTCACCCAACATAAAATGTCAAATACTTGATCGGATTATTATTTTTATAGAAAATTCCTTTAATGTGTTTCATCAAAGTTCACCATAAAAAAGGGGGGAACCGGTGTTGCATGAATGTGTAATCTTGTTTATTCACGTGAAACCGAGAGGAAATTTAACACAGAAGAATGTAAGCTTTACAATGTCACATCCACCGAATTCTAAGTAGTTATTGGAGTGAGACTACTCTAATTTCTTAAATTGACCAGTATATCAAATTGAAGTATAGGAGAATGTCCGAGTAACTCTCCATTCCTTAAAAATAATGGAGCCGAGCCCATTGTTTTTAAGGAATGGAGAGATTCGAGGACATTCTCCAACTTAAAATCCACCCATTGTACTTTATTAATTTTATTAATTATTAATCTCGTAACAAAAACAAGTTTGTGTATAGTATCTAAAGTACAAAGAGAACAATAACTCTCCATTCCTTAAAAATAATGGAGAGTTTTGACACTAGATTTACATAACAGGTGGATTTTAAACTTTTTTAAACTTGAGGGTGATATATTGTTCATCTATTGTTATTTATTTTCTTGTATTCAGTTTATTGTTAGATTTTGTTATCTGAATGTCAAACAATCTGACCATCCCCAATATAGATTAAAACAAATTGGCGTTTAACACTTTAAATAAAGAGGGAATGGTAAAAAATGTTTATCATCATCGCAGTTATAAAATTAGGTATGTGCCCCCTCCCCCAATTTTCTATCCTAAATTTAACATCTTTAATCGTAAATAACGACGGAAAACTCACAAGTTTCCATATTTTATTGGCAAAATATACAGATATTCTCTTTATCAACTTAGTATATAATTTTAAGTAAATGACCTGTGATAATAACAATGTTTAGACAGATTAATTAAACGTACATGTTTACCAAGTCGACTTTGGATTAATGTACATGTATATGAAAGATTTATTTTAGGGTGTGTCTGTTAATCGCCATCATGATATAGTTATTTTCAGAGGATAACATTTCAAAAACTTGAATTTCATAGCAGGAGCTAGAATACTTAACCGGACCAATTTCAAAAACGTTGCGGTTAAAATGTGGTAGTTAATTTGATTAGTGGAACCCGGAAACCAGAATACCCGTTAAAAACCACCTACTTTCTTAAAGACTGACAAACCTTATAGACAGAACGTTATATCGAGTACGCCTCGTCACGGGCTGCAGTCGATCACACAAGCTTTATTGTTTGTACCGACTTCATACCTTTAAGTTCATGTACATATATTACCTAATTATGTCATGTACATGTTATTTTATTTAAAATTAATAAATAAAATATTTAGATTTTTAATGACTTCCGAGATTATAAACAATACAGTTACTGCCTTGAGCATCCCTTTGATTCACCAATAAACAATATAGTTACTGCCTTGAGCCTCCCTTTGATTCACCAATAAACAATAGTTAGTGCCTTGAGCATCCCTTTGATTCACTAATAAACAATACAGTTACTGCCTTGAGCATCCTTTTGATTCACCAATAAACAATACAGTTACTGCCTTGAGCATCCCTTTGATTCACCAATAAACAATACAGTTACTGCCTTGAACCTTCCTTTGATTCACCAATAAACAATATAGTTACTTCCTTGAGCTTCCATTTGATTCACCAATAAACAATACAGTTACTGCCTTGATCATT
>MJUT01039810.1:8201-20355 GCA_002080005.1 Gigantidas platifrons
TCCTCTGTCAAACTAACCAACCACTCACTCCTCTGTCAAACTAACCAACCACTCATTCCTCTGTCAAACTAACCAACCACTCACTCCTCTGTCAAACTAACCAAGCTCTCACTCCTCTGTCAAACTAGCCAACCACTCACTCCTCTGTCAAACTAACCAACCACTCACTCCTCTGTCAAACTAACCAACCACTCACTCCTATGTCAAACTAACCAACCACTCACTCCTCTGTCAAACTAACCAACCACTCACTCCTCTGTCAAACTAACCAACATCTCACTCCTCTGTCAAACAAACCAACATCTCACTCCTCTGTCAAACAAACCAACATCTCACTCCTCTGTCAAACTAACCAACCACTCACTCCTCTGTCAAACTAACCAACCACTCACTCCTCTGTCAAACTAACCAACCACTCACTCCTTTGTCAAACTAACCAACCACTCACTCCTCTGTCAAACAAACCAACATCTCACTCCTCTGTCAAACAAACCAACATCTCACTCCTCTGTCAAACAAACCAACATCTCACTCCTCTGTCAAACTAACCAACAAATCACTCCTCTGTCAAACAAACCAACATCTCACTCCTCTGTCAAACCTGACAAACTAAACAACAAATCACTCCTCTGTCAAACCTGACAAACTAACCAACAAATCACTCCTCTGTCAAACCTGACAAACTAACCAAACACTTACTCATCAGTCAAACATCAAACATCAAAACAGAGAAAAGACCATGCCAAAAGTAAACACTTTTCAATCTTTTGCCTCCCCCCACTATTTGTAGGTACTTAATCTGTATAAGTGTGTAATTCCTCTTACCTTGCCTGCACCTGCATGAGCATGTCCCACCTTTACGACAACAGGGAATTTTGGGGTTATCAACTGAAAAAAAAATTGCAAATATTTACTATAACTAAAACTAACAATTGGTAAGTAACGAATATGTGGTCATTATATCCTGAAGAGAAGATGACCAAATAAGGTATAATTGACTTGAACCTTAATTCTGTGATTGACACACACTGATAGCTTTTAATGTTCGAAGGCTTAAGGGTCTTTGAGGAATTCATTCTTATGTTTCCATAAATAATGGAGGTTTTACCACATCAGTAGTAACATATATTATTATTGTACAATAGCTGATTTTACAGGAGCCGTTGTGGCCGTGATCGTATCGTAGTTGGATTTACAACTACCTGTGCAATCAATGCCTATTACCACTTAAGTTGTGTGTTCAAACTCCCTTTCATGGCGAGGTGTACTCAATACAACATTATGTGATAAAGTTTGTCAATGACTTGCGACTTGCCACCATATAACTGAAATATTGTTGAAAGTGGGGATTCAACACCATAAACCTAAACTAAAACCATGAACATTTCAAAGTAAAATTGACGGTTTGATTGACATAAGAATAATGATGTCAATAGTTGTAATTTCTCATCTCAACACTCATTATCAACATTTTATTAATTTCTGCAAAAACAATCATACTTGTTACAAAATGTACTGGTAGTTCCACTATTCATTAACAAATAAATTCAATAGAAAATGTCAGATAAATGTTGTTAGGATAGTCAAACAACACTCAGACCAAAAGCCAAGATTTTGCAAAAAAGGGTGTTTAATTCAATTGTATTTTTGATAAATTTTCTTTTCTTGTTTGTATTGTTTTTATTAAAAAAGCAATAACAGTAATCATTTGATTCAAAGCAACCACTACCTATGGTCATAATACCTTTTTTAGTGACAATATTATATTTGAAGGACTGTACTTCTATTTTCTCAGTTTATCCGTCTTATTTGGTCTTTTAATTTTAGTCTTATTTTATCTAAGTTTCACAAGATAAATTTGATTATATATCTGCATGTACATCTATCTGTTTCCATAGGCAAGTTTCATGAATTAAAATCTTCTGCTTTCATTTAATATAACTGTACATTGGGGGAATTATCAAGTTACCCTCCCCCATCCCCCCTGGTTATATATACTTTTATCAGTTTAACAATCAATATATTTTATATGATAGTGCACTGTTCAAGAGTTTTAACAAAAGTACAAAATGTATCATGCTGGGTGGAGTTAATGATTACAAGTGTAAGAAATACCTAAGTATTAACAAATACAGAATAATATTACACCTTATTTCTGGTTTTCATATGTTAAAAAAAACCCAATATATATATATACTGAACCGCAAAAGAAACGTCATTTTTTCTTCTTCTCAAAGTTTGCAAAAAAAAAAATCATTCTAAATACAAAATTGGTGAATTTTTTGTGTTAACTCTGCAAGAGTCATGAGAGACTTTCTTCAGCAAAACATCAAAGAGATTATGTCATGGTCTGCTCTTAGTCTAAACTTAAACCTGATTGAACACATGTGGAATGAGACTCAAAGACAACTTAATGAAGTCCAACCAGAGCTGAACTTGGTTCATCATTCTGGAGAGTTTAGGCTCATATTCCTATGGCATTAATCACCCACCTCATTCATTCAATGTACAGGAGATCATCTCAGATGTGTTGCTGTAATCAATGGAGGACACATGCTACTGACTTTTGTTCCTATTTCTTCTAAATCTGTGATGTATTGTTAACAAAAGTATCCGAGAAACATTTAAGAAACTTTTTATGTTTAGAAATCTGGGTAAAATGACTTTCTGACATTTACACATGTATTATTAAAATAGCTATGTTTCAAAATAAAGCTGTTTGATATTTTCATTTATGTGACGTTTCTTTTGGGGATCAGTATATATATATATTTGTCATATTTCAATAAATCATGTCAAGTATATTTGGTCATGTATTTAGGAATGTTAAGTGTAAATATT
This sequence comes from Gigantidas platifrons, assembly GCA_002080005.1. NCBI lineage: Eukaryota > Metazoa > Mollusca > Bivalvia > Mytilida > Modiolidae > Gigantidas > Gigantidas platifrons. The sequence continues at coordinate 11,043 of MJUT01039810.1, forward strand.
AATTTACTTCATCTCATGATTTTGTATTTAACACATGCTCTATGTTTTGATGCCTCCCAAATTATCAAATTTATGAAAATGCAAAAAATGCAATTATATTCTTTTTACCTCATATCATCACATATCAAAAACTGCATTTCATATAGAATTTGATGAATCGTATAAATATATCATTTTACATAGCCATTCATTTTCTTTGTCAATTTCCTCTATATTTTCGACAACACCCATTTACATACAAAATCTGACAATCAACATGCCAAAACATGCTTTATCTTACAGTGACTTTACTATCATCGTTTATGTTTACATATTGCCAGACTAGTTTACCTAATTAGTTAGGCAACAGGAACATTCATATTGACCAATTTGCCATTCCTGTTTTGCAATTCAATCTGTAAAATCGGTGAATTCTAAAAATAAATAGGATCACTAACCCATCTAAATACATTTTATAAGGCTTCAAACTTTTTTTTAATGGTTTTCATCTTTTTAGTCAGTAAATTGTCCTTTTAATTATGTTACATAACTTGCAAATAAAAAAGGGGAGTTGACCGATTCGCCTATCACATAATAATGGATACTGCAAATCAGACATCTTAGTCTCCAAAAAAAGATCACGTCAATGTGTTTATAAATGTGATAAAGTTCTAGGCGTAATGATTTTCTATACGATTTATTGTTCTTGCGGGTAAATTTACAACATATAACAATCTCAGTTATGATTGTACGGCTTGGAAGCTATTTCATCACTATTTAAACATAACCTGTTAAACATTATATAAAATAAGCTTTTACACTATGTTCTGTGATAGCATCATTCTTGAATTTCCAACTTTATACATAATCATCCAATGACCTTTCATGTGCTATTGGTGTGTAATTACCACTGTAACTTCTAAGAAGACTGTATTTACCAGTATACATTTTGTCAATAGGGTCCTATGTGAAAATATGAATAATTCTTGTCAAATAATATCATAAGAGTTAACTTTGTCAAGGACCATCCAGGAAATATTCAGGTCAAGTGGGTTTCAATTGGTCCAGTGGTAAAATATGAAATGTTAAAGATTATGATAATCCTTTGGGTTAGGTTAGCTTAATATTCTATGAAATAACAAGCAAATTAAAAAGGTTCTTAAAAGAGTGTCAACCAGAATCTATTGAAAGTTCTATAAAATATTATTTATTACTACAAATAGAAGTATTTACACTTTGTCTACAATGACAATACAAACTGACAATTGTTTGGTAATCTGTAGTACATTATCATTGATGTTTATCTTTTACTTTTAACATCATTTTAAGCCTGTTTTGACATATACAAGTATGTTATTTTGTTATCTGACTCATATGAAAAGAAAATCCACAAATATAGATCAGAGATTTCAAGGTGTTTGTCACTTTAAGTTTTTGTAATAAATACATAAAATACAAGGAGAGCAAATGGTACAAAAAGGAATGATAATGATCTACTATGTTTTTAAAATGTAATTCAATATATTCCTTCTTGTAGAGGATATACGTTTATCACTAAAAGGATCAAGAAACAGAAGTTACGATCTTTTTTCACTACATCCCGTATAATACCACATGAATTAAATAAAGTTTGTGGCTTAGCCCAAGAGTGACTTGACTTGTCGGTAAAAAGTATTACCATTTCATCTTGAATTATTGTCAACAAAACATGTTGTAAATAAAGTTTTGTAATCAAACGCACCCTTGCTATTTTTTTTTCACCAGATATGATCAATTTTCTATTATCATTACAATAAAACAGTGCTAACTGAAACCTTGTCATAAATATATCTTCAGAAGACATTATTTTTAAGACCAACTAACAATCAGATAAATTAGTAACTATTATCTGATTATAAAATGAGGTGTTGGAATTTAAATAAGGTGAATAAGATATTTGTAGACAAATCTTACAAGCTGTCAATATATATTTCACAGTGTATGAATAATATAGTTGTTTTGATAATTACACCATGAAAAAGAAGTTCCAAATCATGGTCTATTCAAACACAATTCTCAGGTATGATATAAAACAATTACTAAAAACAATAGAGTTAATAAGTACACAAATATGGACTGTAAAGGTAAAAATGGTGACACACTGACTGAAAAAAAGAAACAAGGTCTAAAATGTATTACTTTATGATGAAACGAATGGAATCAAATAAATGCTAAATACTCAAATACAACTAAACTTTTTATGTACCCCCCTTTTTTTCCAACAGACTTTACAACTAAGAAATATTACCAAACTCCTTTTACACCCCTCCCCCCCACCAAGCAGATGTTAGAACTAACAAATACTACCAAACTCTTTATACACCCCTTCCCCCCACCAAGCAGATGTTAGAACTAACAAATACTACCAAACTCTTTATACACCCCTCCCCCCCACCAAGCAGATGTTAGAACTAACAAATACTACCAAACTCTTTATACACCCCTTCCCCCCACCAAGCAGATGCTACAACTAACACATACTACCAAACTCTTTATATACCCCTTCCCCCCACCAAGCAGATGTTAGAACTAACAAATACTACCAAACTCTTTATACACCCCTTCCCCCCCACCAAGCAGATGCTACAACTAACAAATACTACCAAACTCTTTATACATGGCCCTCTCCAAATACTACTAAACTCTTTATACATCCCCCTCCTTTCCAACAGACTTGCATTATTTTGTAAAGAAAAGTTTAGTTTTGACTTTATATCAGAATCAATTCTTGTTATCAGATAAAACACACAAAAGATTGTAATTACAAATTTGCTGTAACCACATAAAAAGGTGGATTTGATACATTACTAATGATGCATGAGAAAATCTGGCTACTGATATCAACAATGATATATAATCACAATAAGGTGTTAATAGTAACTCCAGTTCTACTCAATTTCTCAAAATCTCTGTTTATTTTCACACACAAACACTATTATTAAAGCCCCCCCTTTTTTAATTACAGTATTTTGATTACACTTAACACCTGTTTACATGGTCTACAATTAAAGCTAATTCAAATTTTTGTTGTTGTCATTTAAAAAAAGGATGTTAAATACTATGATTACTGCATCATTAGTTGTTTTTTCCCCAAGGTTCATAAGGAGTTCATGTTTTTTTCAGGATTACACAGTCTAGCAAAACAGTTAAATACCTTTTATATTGTTGTTGTTGTCTAATTTTCTAGTGTTACTTTCTCCCAAGAATTGAAATTATTTATTTTCTCTTTCCAAAATGAATTCAAGTCCTATTTTACATCCTCACTTGTTTTATCTAAACATTTTACATTTTGTGGCTCCCTTTGACCATTTTTATCTCAAAAACCATAACAGCCAAGTCAAATCATGTAGGAAATTTTATCAGGAAGCAACACAAATTCTTTTTATTCAAGTTAGACTTAAAATGAAAGGCAATACAGGGCACAGCATGATACAACAGCAACAAGTCAACAAGGGGTTTAGGGCACAGCATGATACAACAGCAACAAGTCAATAAGGGGTTTCTCCTTCATAAATTTTATTACAATCAGGTTAAACTCAAAAACCATAGGAAATCCACAGGAAAACTATCTTCATCCCTTGAATTATATTTTTTTTTCTAACAAGTTTTCTAATATCATTTATTAACCATATGTGATTTTGCTTTTGAGTAGTTAAAAATAAAATTAATTTATTAGGAATAGTGTCTTCAGCAGCATTTAAAATACATCTATCTATCAATATCAGCTTGATCATATAGAAAAATCTTACGCTTACAAGATTTACTAACATGCTTAGGGGTGTCTACAAATCAAATGACGGGACAATAGTAACATATTTGATCTAATAACGGATGGCCAACGCCAACATAGGATACAAAGTTAACATCATTAGTTAAAACTAGAACTGTCCGCATAGCGGGACTAATACCCCCCGCTTCACTCTGATTGTGTCCAAGATTATTGAAAACTAAGTCTACACGGAAAATATATTATTTGTCAAATTATAATGTTTAACACATTCAACAAAAATAAAAACATCGTAGCATAAAAACTGTAAGAGGAGTTGCACGGACAAACCATGTACCCTTTCAGCCAAATTCACAAATAAACAAAAAAAAACAATCTATCTTTTTTGATAAAATTCATGAAAATCAAAATCCTTACAACATGCACATCTTTGATATGAGTACAAATGTTCTGCAATGTAAAAACTTCCTAACTTACAAACTGTGGGAAGAGTTGCGCACACAAACCATGTACCCTTTTTGCCATATTCACACAAAAATGGCTAAGCTCAACAATCTATATTTTTAGTAAAAATGCACAAAAATCAAAATCCTTACCACATGCACATCTTTGATATATGTACAAACAATCTACAATATAAAAACTTCCTAGCGTAAAAACTGTAGGAGGAGTTGTGCGGACAAACCATGTACCCTTTTAACCAAATTCACCAAAAAAAGACTAAATTCAGCAATCTATATTTTTGGTAAAAATTCATGAAAATCAAAATCCTTACCACATGCACATCTTTGATGTATGTACAAACAATCTACAATATAAAAACTTCCTAGCGTAAAAACTGTAGTAGGAGTTGTGCGGACAAACCATGTACCCTTTTTGCCAAATTCACCAAAAAATGACTAAGTTCAACAATCTATATTTTTGGTAAAAAATGCACAAAAATCAAAATCCTTACCACATGCACATCTTTGATATATGTACAAATGATCTGCAAAATAAAAACTTCCTAGCAGAAAAACTGTAGGAGGAGTTGCACGGACAAACCATGTACCCTCTATGCGGACGGACAGACGGACAGACAGACAGGGTGAAACCTATATACCCCCCAAACTTTGTTTGCGGGAGGTATAATTAAATCTATAAGGAATGACAAATGTTCAGTCTTCAACAGGTTGTTGTAAGCTATACTGGATGTTTTTATGTTTATTCAATCATGTCTGTAGTGTTATATACCAGAAGGCACACCAGCTACGGCAGCAGCACAAGACAGATTATGTAGGCAGGTTTGATTCTGGTTGTTTCTTTGACAGGAGGATAAATAATTGTCATAGCACTTGGGGGAAAAAGTGATCTATTCTTGTTATTGTACTATTACAAATGTACTTTACTCATCACAGTTTAAATTCAAATACAAATCTTTCATAGGTATAATACAATAACATTGATTAGGCTTAAGAAATCACTTGACATGGGCAAGAACTAATCTTATTATACCTTACATTATATGTATTATATATAAAATAAAAGTGATGTTTTTACAAAATTGGTACCCCAGGGAAACATCACTGTTGTTCACCGGTCGACAAATGTTATGTTCCATATCTGTCTGGAAATATATCCGTTTTTGCATTCCAGAATTACAATCTTCTTCTTCTTCCTTTTTAATGGCCACCATCAACTAGTTGATTATTATGCCATAGGAGTACGCATGTAAATTTTAGAATATTAAAATACTGACGGGTCAGTAGTATGTATAATTAAAACTATGTACAGTTCCATTTTCTAATGTGGAAGTTGGCTAACTTGTGCTTTGAAAGCAACAAGTGTTGTAGCGGCTGCTGTGTTTGTAGGTAGTGAATTCCAATCTCGGATAGAAGGAATACTTCCTATAGTCGCTGCTATTGGATGGTACTTGAAAAGATAGTGGGTGCATGTTTCTGGTGGTTCTTTTTGGTGGTATAAGTCTATCCTCTTTGCTAATAGCTACATCTTCGTGGTGTATTTTGTATAGCATATGTAGCCGAGAATCACGTCTTCTGTGTTGTAGTGGTTTCCATTTAAGTGTTTCAAGCATAGAATCGACACTTGATCTGTTGCCTTGTCGGTTACAAACGTATCTGGCACCTTTATGCTGGACCATCTCTAGAGTATAAATATCCTTTTGTGTGTAGGGATCCCATACAGTTGAGGCATATTCCACTATTGGTCTTACTAGTGAGGTGTACGCATTTTGTTTTACTGTTGTTGATCCGATGTTAAGGTTACGTCGTAGGAATCCAAGTGTCTTGTTTGCTTTGCCACATATTGAGTTGATGTGTTTGGTCCAACGAAGGTCTGATGAAATTAGACAGCCCAGATATTTAGCGCTTTCGACGGATTCTAAGATGTGTCCATGTAGACTGTATTTGTGTTTGATTGGATTTGGTTTCCTGCTTATTGTTAGGACATTGCATTTGTCAGGGTGGAATTCCATTTTCCATTTCCTCTCCCAAATGCCTAGCTTGTTAAGGTCTGTCTGGAGTGCTAGGGCATCATTCTCAGATGTTATAGTTAGGTACACGATGGTGTCATCTGCGAAGAGCCTAACTGTTGATTTTAGACCTTGTGGCATGTCGTTGATGTAGAATAGGAACAGACTAGGCCCTAACACTGATCCTTGTGGTACACCTGAGTCGACACTGATGTAGTCTGATGTTACGCCGTCTACAACTACCGCCTGTGATCTTTCGTGTAGGAAGTTTTTTATCCAGTTGTTAGTTTTACCACGGATTCCATAATGATCTAGCTTGTGGGCAAGGAGGCTGTGACTCACTTTGTCAAAGGCTTTAGAGAAATCCATGATAAGAACATCTGTTTGCTTCCCTGATGCCATATTGTCGCTGGTTTCGTCGATGAATTCAATTAGCTGAGTCTCACATGATCTTTTGCTTCTGAAGCCGTGTTGACCAGATTTGAAGCTTACTACGATTTGTATGTTGTATCTCAGTAAATGGACCTGTTACTTTTACCATGTCTCTGGACCTATATTTGATGTGACCAAAAAAATAGTTCTCATGGATCAAATTAATTCTTAGTATTTTGTCCATAAAACTCATTAACTTTAAGTAATGCCAATTCTGTATAACAGCTAGACACTAAAAAAAACCCAGCTAGACACTAAGTTAGTTCAGTATTATAACAGCTAGACACTAAGTTAGTTCATTATTATAACAGCTAGACACTAAGTTAGTTCATTATTATAACAGCTAGACACTAAGTTAATTCATTATTACTAGAGGCTCCTAGGAGCCTGTAATCGCTCACCTGGCTCAAAGTTGGCCCAGCAGTTTCAGAGGAGATAATGTTAAACTGAATTTTGGCGAATCTTCTATTTTTAGCAATGGTCGCCATCTTCTTTGGCAGCCGGGTCGTCGGACAGAATTCTGAAAGGGGATCACCTAAAGACCATTCCACCATAGTTTGGGTCCAATTGGCCCAGCAGTTTCAGAGGAGATAACTTCTAAGTGATTTTTTGCTGAATTTTCTATTTTTAGTAACGGTGGCCATATTGGTTGGCGGCCGGGGTCGTCGGACACAATTCTGAAAGATGACCACCTAAAGACCATTCCACCATAGTTTGGCCCCGTAGTTTCAGAGGAGATAATTTTTAAGTGATTTTTTGCCAAATTTGATATTTTTAGTAACGGTGGCTATCTTGGTTGGTGGCAGGGGTCATCGGACACAATTCTCAAAGAGGACCATCTGAAGACCATTCCACCATAGTATGGGCCCAATTGGCCCAACAGTTTCAGAGAAGATAATTTGTAAGTGATTTTTGGCCGAATTTTCTATTTTTAGTAATGGCAGCCATCTTGGTTGGCAGCCGGGGTCGTCGGACAGAAATCTGAAAGGGGATAACCTAAAGACCATTCCACCACAGTTTGGGCCCAATTGGCCCAGCAGTTTCAGAGGAGATAATTTTTAAGTGATTTTTTGCCAAATTTTCTATTTTTAGTAACGTGGCCATATTGGTTGGTGGCCGGGGTCGTCGGACAGAATTCTGAAAGAGGACCATCTGAAGACCATTCCACCATAGTTTGGGCCCAATTGGCCCAGCAGTTTCAGAGAAGATAATTTTTAAGTGATTTTTTGTCGAATTTTCTATTTTTAGTAATGGCAGCCATCTTGGTTGGTGGCCGGGATCGTCGGACAGAATTCTGAAAAGGGATCACCTAAAAACCATTCCACCATAGTTTGGTCCCAATTGGCCCAGCAGTTTCAGAGGAGATAATTTTTAAGTGATTTTTTGCTGAATTTCCTATTTTTAATAATGGTGGCCATCTTGGTTGGCGGCCAGGATCGTCGGACACAATTCTGAAAGATGACCACCTAAAGACCATTCCACCATAGTTTGCGCCCAACTGGCCCAGTAGTTTCAGAGGAGATAATTATTAAGTGATTTTTTTGCCAAATTTTCTATTTTTAGTAACGGCGGCCGGGGTCGTCAGACACAATTCTCAAAGAGGACCATCTGAAGACCATTCCACCATAGTTTGGGCCCAATTGGCCCAGCAGTTTCAGAGAAGATAATTTTCAAGTCATTTTTTGCTGAATTTTCTATTTTTAGTAATGGCAGCCATCTTGGTTGTCGGACACAATTCTGAAAGGGGACCACCCAAGGACCATTCTACCAAAGTTTGGTTCAAATTGGCCCAGTGGTTTTAGAGGAGTTGATTAAAATGCAAAAAGCTAATGACAGACGGACGACGCCCAGTGATAGCAATAGCTCACATGACCCTTCGGCTAAGGTGAGCTAATAACAGCTAGACACTAAGTTAGTTCATTATTATAACATCTAGACACTAAGTTAGTTCATTATCATAACAGTCAGACACTAAGTTAGTTCATTATTATAACAGCTAGACACTAAGTTAGTTCATTATTATAACAGCTAGACACTAAGTTAGTTCATTATTATAACAGCCAGACAGTAAGTTAGTTCATTACAGCTAGACACTAAGTTAGTTCATTATTATAACAGGTAGACACTAAGTTAGTTCAGTATTATAACAGCTAGACATTAAGTTAGTTCATTATTATAACAACTAGACACTAAGTTAGTTCATTATTATAACAGCTAGACATTAAGTTAGTTCATTATTATAACAACTAGACACTAAGTTAGTTCAGTATTATAACAGCTAGACACTAAGTTAGTTCAGTATTATAACAGCTAGACACTAAGTTAGTTCATTATTACAACAGCTAGACACCAAGTCTAGTGTCTAGCTGTTGTAATAATATAGGAGATGGATTAGTATAAGCTTAGCTTGTTTCTGAATCCTGTCATGTTAAACAAAATTTGCATGCATTATAACATAACAGTTTATCATGAATAAATATGTTTATACCAAGTTAGTTCAGTATTATAACAACTAGACAATAAGTTAGTTCAGTATTATAACAGTTAGACACTAAGTTAGTTCAGTATTATAACAGTTAGACACTAAGTTAGTTCAGTATTACAACAGCTAGACACTAAGTTAGTTCAGTATTATAACAGTTAGACACTAAGTTAGTTCAGTATTA
>MJUT01039810.1:41194-62610 GCA_002080005.1 Gigantidas platifrons
TACCACATGCACATCTTTGATATATGTACAAATGATCTGCAAAATAAAAACTTCCTGGCAGAAAAACTGTAGGAGGAGTTGCACGGACAAACCATGTACCCTGTATGCAGACAGACAGACGGACAGACGGACAGACAGACAGGGTGAAACCTATATACCCCCCCAAACTTTGTTTGCAGGGGGTATATTGATATATCATGCAATAAACTAATTAGTTAAAACTATCAATACAAACATGTTTTATGTACATTATTCTTTTGATAAATTGATTCTGCATATTATAATAATTTATAAATATTCTGATTTTTCAACTTTTTCAGAAAAATGGTAACGATACATCATCTAAAGATATTATAATCAACACACCAGGATCAGACGCAGCTTGTGGGATACAATTAGATCTTAACAAGAAATATATCATTGGAGGTACAAAATTTAGTTTCAATCATTGGAGGTACAATATTTAGTTTAAATCATTGGAGGTACAATATTTAGTTTCAATCATTGGAGGTACAATATTAGTTTCAATCATTGGAGGTACAGTATTTAGTTTCAATCATTGGAGGTACAGTATTTAGTTTCAATCATTGGAGGTACAATATTCAGTTTCAATCATTGGAGGTACAATATTTAGTTTCAATCATTGGAGGTACAATATTTAGTTTCAATCATTGGAGGTACAATATTTAGTTCCAATCATTGGAGGTACAATATTTAGTTTTAATCATTGGAGGTATAATATTTAGTTTTTACATTGTTAAATTTGAGTGAGTGATTGTTGTTTTTTGCCAACTCAGCAATTTTTCAGTAATATCATGGAGAGAACAAATTAATTTTCAATGAGATGATGAGGTCTGCTTTGTACTAGAGCAACACATTTACCGGTAGTTGGATTTTTATAGTGCTAGCTCAATGAAACAACAGTCCGCGGATAGACACGTCGTCCCACTCGGACACATTATTCTGATTCCGAGCTTTATCCTTAATGCTGCATTCTAAGCGGAGAAGCAACAAATACAAATTTTATAGTCTTTGGTTTGACCTGATCAGGGCTCGAACACATGATCTGCCACATTCGATGCAAGCACTTTTGATTTTCATTTACATGTATTTGCAAAATGACAAATAGGTTCGAATTCTTGAATCTGAAAATAGGCATTAGTATCTCCAATTGAACAGAAAACAAAGGGCATGACAAGACAGTAGCATGACAAGACAGTAGCATGACAAGACAGTAGCATGTCAAGACAGTAGCATGTCAAGACAGTAGCATGACAAGACAGTAGCATGACAAGACAGTAGCATGTCAAGACAGTAGCATGACAAGACAGTAGTATGACAAGACAGTAGCATGTCAAGGCAGTAGCATGACAAGACAGTAGCATGTCAAGACAGTAGCATGACAAGACAGTAGCATGTCACCAAGGGAAACTTCAACACTTATATATCAAAAGCAAGTGTATACACATTATTTTGCTTGACACAATAATAAACTAGTATTACTGTGAGCACAGCTCACTAAGATATACCCCCCGCTCCCCACATCTGTCCAACCCATTTCAATAACCAAAACATTACTGATTGTTCCAACCAAAAATGAAAGAGACCCTCCTCTATTACCTAGCCAATGATTATTTAGCAAAGTTTCACCAGATTCCATCATACATTACTAAAATTTTCCTATAATAATGTATAAAATATAAGGCCCCTAACTCTGGAACAATAAAAGTGAATATCATCAAAAATGATAGAGACCCTTCTCTCTTCATGAGTAAACTACTGCTCAAATTTCAAAATATTCTGAGAAACACTACTCAAGTTATCATACGACGTAGGGTAAAAATCCTATTTTCTGTCATATCAAGTCCAACAAGATGTTGCATACTACGTCGTGCTAAGAATACCCCCACTCATTCATTTGTAAGTCGCACGGTAAACAGGAAGTAGATGTGCAGTAAACCTGGAAAGGGGAGACATGGTACAAGTCACCATGCTAAAGCCATATATCAAATATAACATCATTTCTTCCAGTAGAAGCTGAGATAACTGTTACGAAAGTTTTCATTACGACAAACATGAACAAGAGCACTGCCCACGGGTGCTGGACGCTCGACTTTTTCGTATCTGATATTAAACTGCAAACAATTTACATAATTATTGAGAAATTGCATTTTTCAAAAAGGGGGAATAACTCAAAAAATAGAGAGAAGCATCAGAGATGCAACAGCCGAGTTGCAAGTCAAAATCTTGGAGCATTTAATTTCTCTATTCACACTGATCATAAATATATATGGTTTAGGGGTGGGGATCTCAACCATTAAAAAGTTCACTTCAGGTAGGGGGTGGGGTATGACCCCCGAGACCTGAGCTATAAGGCATTTAATTTGCCTAGTTACCCTAATCATAAATATATATGGCTTAGGGGTGGGGATCTCAACCATCAACAAGTTCACTTCAGGTAGGGGTGGGGGTATGACCTCCCCGGGGCCTGAACTAAAAGGCATTTAATTTGCCTAGTCACCCTGATCATAAATATATATGGCTTAGAGTGGGGATCTCAACCATTAAAAAGTTCACTTCAGGTAGGGGGTGGGGCATGACCCTGGGGCCTGAGCTATAATGCATTTAATTTGCCTAGTCACCCTGATCATAAATATATATGGTTTATGGTGGGGATCTCGGTTACATTTTTTTATATAATTCCCCAGCGGGGTGGGACTGAGCCCCGGGGATAAAAAATGTTGAATACACAACTTCACATTGGCATCTCCACTCATGCCAAATATTAAGTTTCTATCTTTTGTAGTTTCAAAGAAATGTGTAATTCTCAAAATATGTACTTTTTCTATAAAAAAAACATGGTTTTACAAGAAAAAAAACAATAGATTATTCTGAATTTCGAACTCCAGATTGGGGTCAATACTTTCTACAAGTGTATTGAGTTTCAAGTTAATAGTTTTGATAGTTATTGAGAAATTTTAATTATACTAAAAAAATATCCCTAATTTCTACGTACTATGTCGAAACAAGGGCAGGTAACTCTGGATATACAAACCACCGGGTTATCTGCCTTGTTGTAATTGGTTCCTCTTTTGATAGTGAACAAGTTTTCCAAGTTTCAAATGGATACCTGTGATAGTTTTTGAGAAATGGACTCGGACAAAAAACTTAACCGACCCCAGACGCTGACGCCGGAGTGATGACAATAGCTCGACTTTTTTTCTTCAAAAATTCTAAGTCGCACTGTAAACAGGAAGTAGATGTGCGGTAAACCTGGAAAGGGGAGACACGGTAAAAGTCACCATGCCAAAGCCATATATCAAATATAAAATCATTTCTTCCAGTAGAAGCTGAGATAACTGTTACGAAAGTTTTCATTATGGCAAATATGAACAAGAGCACTGCCCACAGGTGCTGGACGCTCGACTTTTTCGTAACTGATATATAAAAAAAAGCAAACAAAATTGGATGTAAAAGAATAAAGTTCAAATTTTGGAATTTGGTACATGGGTGCCCCTTTCAATTGAGTTTATCTTAAAAACCTTAAGAGATAGAGGAAATCCAGAGACACTCGACCAGAATCTTTCAGCTCAATAAATATTCTAATCGGGTACATTAATGTTAATAAAGGGTGTTTTTTGTTTGTTTAATAATTCATTATTTACGAATAAAAAGTTATAATGTATTGAATTATAACAATTGTTCAACTGACTGGAGTTTTCCTTTAAATAAAACCCATCAAAATCAGATGAAATATAAATTCTCCATATATAAAAAAATAGAAACATCCATTTTGTGCCTATAGCAACCTTTATTCGGTGCCATGGATCATTGTGTTAAAAATTCAGAATTTGGCACTGTTGTCTCCTTTCATTCAAGTCTATCTCAGAAATGTAAGATATAGAGGAAATCTGTTGACATACCACCAGGAGATCTCAGCACAATCAAATCAAATTAAAGAAAAATACCACAACAAAGTTGGATGAAGAATAAAATTCTATATATGTATATACCTTTTAAATATGCAAAATATTTGCCCCTTGGCCCTTTATACCTGTTTTCAAAATAAAATAACCATTTTTTTTATGGTCCAACAATAACCCATAAAGATGGTCATTTTACCAAAGGATCTGTCAACTAAAGTTATTGTACGGAAACATTTTGTCTACAGACAAAATAATAAGACAGGTTAGAGTAATCTCCCTTTCAACAGAAAGAGGCTTAAAAATACTGCATCATTTCCGACACATTAAATTGAGCTACTTCATACTACCGAGTTAAATGAATGATTGTCTCCCTTGTTTTATAGGTTACAAAGTTGAAAATGATTATTGGATCAATCTCTGTGGCTGGGTTCAAGAATATAAAACACTAAACAGACAGCAAATAAAAGGAATCAAGTTCTTCTACATGAAAAACTGTCAATGTCAGGTAAGTGTACAAACATCTGTAAACACATCATTACATCTTAAATATATACAAAAAGGTACCATGTTTTTGTATTTATACTTATTCCTCCTCAAAGACAACAATTATTACTGAAAATATCCAGTTGCTTCAGACAACCTGACAAGTAAAATGTGCATAATATCTACAACAATCAAATTTACTATTATACAAATTAGAACAAGCTAAAAATGGGATGGTAAAATTTATATCACCAAAAAACCCACAGACAATATCGTAACGACACAATGTCCCGCCCCATATATCTTTGATACTACAGCTGCCTTTTACTTAACAGTTTATTAACACTATAAGAAACAATTATTCATCTCCAAAACTATACTGTAAATATACTAATTTTCCAACAAAAAACTGCTGTGTCCACAGCACGCTATGCCCAGTTCAATAATATAGTAGACTACACATCATGACCAATCATCGTATTATATAAGATAGCAACTGGACCAATAACCTCAGAGGAGTTGCGTTCACAAAGTATAACTATTTTGTAATTGCATGAAAACATTAAGGTCCCATAACTCCTACAAAAATCTTTAAATCAAAATGGCAGTATAATATGATCAACTACACATCATGACTAATTATCCTCCTAAATATGAAAGCTATCAGACCAACGACCTCAGAGGAGTTGCATTCACAAAGTGAAGCGGGGCGGACGAACAAACCGAAAAACTATATGCCCCCATACTATTGTATGCAGGACATAAAAACCCAACTTGTTTCTAATATTTCATAGAGCCAGAACCAGCATACAAATATAAAAACACAATACAAGAATGGATCTAAAAGCCACACATGTCTCTGTTTCCTTAATAATTAGAACTTGACATGTGTATCATAATAAAAAAAACATTCTGCACAAGATTTAAAACATTTAGCCAAAGAAAACTAAAATTAGAGCATGGAATCCCCAAAAATTGACATTTTTTCAATTTAGGGAAATATAAAAGGAATAATACCCAAATTCAAACTTGTCCTGTACATTGCTTAAAAACTTCAAAAAACTAAATTTTAGAGCACGGAAGGGACAAAAAATTGACAAGGCTTTAATGTACTGTCACCTTTTAGCAGGGCAATAACTTGCTTTTATATTCAGAAAGTGGACATAACTGTGAGTAACACTGATATTCAAGTCTCCACTTAGAAATATATACCAAGGATATAAATGATATTGAAGTGTGTTGCTAAACGTTATCCATTTTGTAGATTTCATGGTGTAATGGAGACTTCTGTAATAAAGGATCTAGGGGAAAAGATAAAAAAGTCTGCAAATGGGAGCCCCGGTGGAATAATGACTGCTTTGTAAGACATGGTGTATGTGCGGAAAAGTCAGATGGTTCATGTTCATGGAGAAAAAACAGGAAGTTCAAGACATGTCTGCAGACAAATGATGAACACTATCCATGGAAAAAGCCGAAATCTGTTGAAATTCAATCTGTTGTTGATGATGAACATAGTCCTGGATTCTGGCCTTGAAAAGTACAAGTACCAAAAAGACAAGATTTATTTTTGCTGAATATACAGAAATATAAATTTCCAGAGGAAATTCAATGTGTTGTGTGATTCTAATAGGGCATCTACATTCAGGCACTGGATACTTTCTTGTTTGTTGTCAATAACGATATCCAATGCAGGCATCCAGTCTGTACGAAGCATGTGTATGATTTGTACATATTGTCTTGTGTATATATACTCTAGTGAGTTCAATTCATTTTCAATTTTGTGTAAATACATTCATTTTAAATAAATATGTTGTAAAATAAAATTGTCATTTATAGAAAGGATTGTAATAAAAGGCAGTAAACACAATCGAGTGCATTTGTAGGATTAAATAGTGTCCACCGTGAAATATTGTCCTCTGTTACAATTGTTTTCTATGATAAAGTCCGAGGACGGAATAAAGCGCAGAGGTGACTTCTTTTGGTCTGTTGGTGATTTTTCATTTTGAAAAAGATACAATCGGACACATTTTCACAGGACAATATTATGGCTTACACATTCTTAAGAAAGTTCTATGCAAAGGGAAATAACTCCGAAATTTCTATTTATAATAACAGCAACAATCTTAGAGACAGTTAAAAAATATTATTGCTGCAGTTGGGCTTAGGTTTTTTAGGATTATATTGTTTAATGCCACTTTCAACAATATTTCAGTTACATCGTGGAGGTCAGTTTTATTTGTGGAGGAAACCATAGTACCCAGAGAAAACTACAGATCTGTCGCAAGTCACTGAAAACTGTATCACACAATGTTGTATTGAGTACACCTGGCCATGAGCAAGATTCAAATTTATAACTATAGATGTGATAGGCACTGACTGTATAGGTATTTGTAAATCCAACAACCATTTGATCATGACCATGATTGCCCTCCTCAGTTAGTAACCATACTATGTTTACATTAGGGAAACATTTCACATTGTATGATTTAAAAGGGAATGATGTGCTCAAAGGAAAAAAACTTGCCCCTGCAGTAGAAGAAAAAACTCAAATATTTTATGAGAAGAAAAGAAAAGGAAAATATTCAAATGTATAGGAGGGTCTTACGAGAAGGGAAGACAGGGTCTATTGTATAGTCTACACTAAAAAAAAAGAAATAGTTGTTAGCACAAACAGAGGGACCAGTTATTTAATGTTGATAGGAGGGGTTGTCAAACAGAGGGACCAGTTATTTACTGATGATAGGAGGGGTTGTCAAACAGAGGGACCAGTTATTTACTGATGATAGGAGGGGCTGTCAAACAGAGGGACCAGTTATTTACTGATGATAGGAGGGGTTGTCAAACAGAGAGACCAGTTATTTACTGATGATAGGAGGGGTTGTCAAAAAATAGCATAAGCAATTTTTGGGGCATCAGACCCATCATTCGGAAGCCACATATAATCTGTGCAGTGATTTTGGTTAACCCATGTATCATACCCTGCTTCCCTAAAAGATTTGATCTTTCTCAAATAATTACACTTATCATTGATAATAGACACTTGGTCGTACAGAACTCTTCGATTATCACCTATTTTTTTATAAGTATATCCAAGATCAATGAGAGTTAGAGTAAGTTTAGACTTAAGATATTTTAATAGAATCTTTTATTTCCTTATGTATTATTGAGATGGTCGGAGCAATTTTCCGTGAATATAAACCATGGATTGTTCTTTTAAAAACACAATGATCAAAGTCGTCCAAAATTTTCTCTTTCTTTGGGTCTATTTGACTTACAAGGCCTCTTATCATTCATAATATGGTGCACTGAAGTGTAAGACACACCCAAAGCTTTAGATGTCCTTTGATATACCCTATCAAATGAGACAATTGGCTTCTTCGTTGCCCTTTCCTTACTAAAAAAGGCAAACAACTTTTTTACAAACTTTTGGCATCTGGAGATAAGTCAGACTTTATACCCATTTTATAAAAAATGCAAACTATAACAATAATTTATGAGAGAAATGCTTGTCAGGTTCGTCTAAAATACACGTGGCTGAGAGAAAGATTTTACAGGTAAGATACCTGACGTACGGATGGCTCTTCTATAAAGTACATCTACTCCCACCCGAAAAATAACAACAAAATAGGACCAAAATACTAAATTTCATCTGAGTGCAGCCTCAGCCAAAACAATAAGAAGCATTACTGTAACATTTTTAGTTAGCACTCCTAATTCTAAATAAAACTCTCGTTTATTTTGCTGTTCAAAAATCTATACTTTAAAAGATATTTGGATTTTTCGTTATTCTAATAAAAAAATTATTACTTTAGTACTATAATTGTGAACAAATGATTTTTTTAATATATGCTGAACACTAATTATAGCAAGCAGACTTCATTTCCTTGCATTGTCATTACAATATAAAAATTCCTGTTGGACAAATGATATTTGTATGGTTTAGTTATACTGTATTGATCATTACCCCCAGTCAAACGACAGCAAACGTGTAACATCGTGCTCATGACTGAAGTAAAATCAATTAGATAATTGTTATTACATCAGTATTCTAAACAAGTTGTGAACATTTAAAACAACATCAACAGTTTTGTCATCCAATCTACTCACCATTTCACGATGGTTAGGGTAGTATGCTTGCTCTATTAGAGGGAAATTTTCTTTACCTAATTTCTTCTGCAGTTTTACAAGCTGTGCCAACTGAAAATATAATAAAATAAGTTTATGTTAATCAATGCCTGGCAGATAGATATAAGTCTCTAAAGCCCCTGTTACACGGTAAAGCAAGTATCATGATACTTGTTTCATAAACAAAACTAGAAAATTGAATGCCCCCGTCTCAACCTTATCCACCTCAACCCAATTCCAATTTACTACCTTAACTTTTGGCTTGGTTCAGAGGAATGTGTAGGGGTATAATGCAAAGAAAACGTCTTGAAGAGCCAAAATGGATTTTCAATATAACTTAATTTGAAGGAATGGTATATTATTCATCGGGTATGATGTAGAAAACTTATGTATAGACTTTAAAAGGGGTTTGTGTCTTAGTTTGTGTCTGCAAGACACATACAATGCCCACGCGGTTATAATTGCAAAAGGGTAAACCAATGTTTTGCTTATTCAGCATCAAGCAGAAATGACTGAAATAAATGAATCTGTACCTAACAATGTGATGTTTGATTGATTGATTGATTGATTGATTGATTGAATGGGGTTTAATGCCATTTTCAGCAGTATTTCAGCCATATTGTGGCGGTCAGTTTTAGTGGCGGAGGAAGCCGGAGTGCCCGGAGGGAGCCACAAGTATAAGAAGCGTTGTTTACACGCTAACAGATTTCAGTGGCTAAGTTCATATAAGCATAATTTTGTAAAAAATTGTTGAAAATCAAAATCCATATATTATACACACCTTCAGTGTTGGTACTCACTGTCTACAAAATATAAAAGGTCTAGCTCAAAAACTGTAGGAGTTAGCCGGACAAACCATATATCCTATATGGATTTAGCAAAATCTTTCCAAGTTCATGCATCCATAATTTTGCAAAAAATTGTTGAAAGTCAAAATCCATAAAATATGCACACCTTCAGTGTAAGTACTAACAGTCTACAAAATAGAAAAGGTCTAGCTCAAAAACTGTAGGAGGAGTTAGCCGAACAAACCATATATCCTATATGGGGACATAAATGAAAAGTCCAACTACCTGTCATTTTGAGAATATTTGATGAAAATCAAAATCATGTAGATATGCACACCTCCATTATGTGTATAAACATCCTACTAAATATTAAAGCTGTAGCTCCAAAACTGTAGGAGGAGATAGCCGGACAAACCATGTATTTATATCCGGACGGACGAACAAAATGACTAAGTCCAACTACCTGTCATTTTGAGAATATTTGATGAAAATCAAAATCCTGTGGACATGCACACCTCCATTATGTGTATAAACATCCTGCAAAATATTAAAGCTGTAGCTCTAAAACTGTAGGAGGAGTTAGCCTAGCCAGACAAACCATGTTCCCTTTATGCAGCTAGTATGAAAAAAATGACTATAAAGTCCAACTACCTGTCATTTTGAGAATATTTGATGAAAATCAAAATCCTGTGCACATGCACACCTCCATTATGTGTATAAACATCCTACAAAATATTTAAGCTTTAGTTCCAAAACTGTAGGAGGAGTTAGCGGGACAAACTATGCATACTATAGTATGACGAACGGAAGGACGGACGGACAGGGGTAAAACAATATGCCCCCCGACCAATAGTCGCGGGGGCATAAAAATACAGTGCAATTACTCTGTATCATGCAACTTCTAGAAGTTTCATGATACACACTTTGGGATAGAACATGATATATTCTGTACAACAAGGA
The DNA here is from genome assembly GCA_002080005.1 of Gigantidas platifrons. Classification (NCBI taxonomy): domain Eukaryota; kingdom Metazoa; phylum Mollusca; class Bivalvia; order Mytilida; family Modiolidae; genus Gigantidas; species Gigantidas platifrons. The sequence goes on from MJUT01039810.1 coordinate 51,477, forward strand.
TCACGATACATTTTATCTCTGACCAATCAGAGATCTTGGTTTGAGGTCAGGAGGCTACAACATCATCAACAAATAAAAGCACATGGTCAGCACAAAACATGGCTGGAAAGGGAAAAAAAGTAGTGATGTTATTTGGTCAAAGGAACAGATGTGACCATTTCAATTAGTTCATTAAAGGTAGCCATATCCATCCTTAAAAAGTTCTTGAGTCCATTTGGGTCTTCCGGTGATAATGCTTGTACCCCATATTGGTTTCTCCTGGCAATCCAAAGTCTAACCCACAATCTTCCGAAATAGTTCCCTCTATATTGCTGAATTTCTGCAGCAATTAGCAAAATACAAACAGGGATGATAATGTCTTCATTGTCAGGATTCTCCATTTTGGTGGGAACAATTTGTAAACAAACTCTGCATGAAACATGCCACTTGATTTAGTGTGTAAACTGACAAGGATCATGATACAGAAAGTTGTATGATACAAGTATCGTGATACTTGCTTTACCGTGTAACAGGGCCTTAAGGTATGTAGGGTTGTTCATTTAAAAACATAAATGTAGAAAACAAACAACAAAAACTTCCTGAGATTGCTGGATGTTTATTCTTTAGAACTACAGGTAAACAACAAAACTTTTTTCCCCCAAATGTATGCTATTCCAATACCAATTTTACAGATTAAAGTGCAAAACTAAAATTGGTTATAAATCCTTACATGCCAGAGTAATTACTGTGTGAAGTTAGTACTATAACTACTGGTATATCATACAAGTAAATCCTTACAACCCAGAGTAATTACTGTGTGAAGTAAGTACCATAACTACTGGTATATCATACAAGTAAATCCTTACAACCCAGAGTAATTACTGTGTGAAGTTAGTACTATAACTACTGGTATATCATACAAGTAAATCCTTACAACTCAGAGTAATTACTGTGTGAAGTAAGTACCATAACTACTGGTATATCATACAAGTAAATCCTTAAAACCCAGAGTAATTACTGTGTGAAGTTAGTACCATAACTACTGGTATATCATACAAGTAAATCCTTACAACCCAGAGTAATTACTGTGTGAAGTAAGTACCATAACTACTGGTATATCATACAAGTAAATCCTTACAACTCAGAGTAATTACTGTGTGAAGTTAGTACTATAACTACTGGTATATCATACAAGTAAATCCTTACAATCCAGAGTAATTACTGTGTGAAGTTAGTACTATAACTACTGGTATATCATACAAGTAAATCCTTACAACCCAGAGTAATTACTGTGTGAAGTTAGTACTATAACTACTGGTATATCATACAAGTAAATCTTTACAACCCAGAGTAATTACTGTGTGAAGTTAGTACTATAACTACTGATATATCATACAAGTAAATCCTTACACCCCAGAATAATTACTGTGTGAAGTTAGTACTATAACTACTGATCATGATATATCATACAAGTAAACATTTACACACTAGTGTAATTACTGTGTGAAGTAAGTACTATAACTACTGGTATATCACACAAGTAAATCCTTACAACCCAAATTAATTACTGTGTGAAGTAAGTACTATAACTACTGGTATATCACACAAGTAAATCCTTACAACCCAGATTAATTACTGTGTGAAGTAAGTACTATAACTACTGGTATATCACACAAGTAAATCCTTACAACCCAGAATAATTACTGTGTGAAGTAAGTACTATGATCATACAAGTAAATCCTTACAATCCAGAGTACTTACTGTGTGAAGTAAGTACTGTAACTACTGATATATCATACAAGTAAATCCTTACACCCCAGAATAATTACTGTGTGAAGTAAGTACTATGATCATACAAGTAAATCCTTACAACCCAGAGTACTTACTGTGTGAAGTAAGTACTGTAACTACTGATATATCATACAAGTAAATCCTTACACCCCAGAATAATTACTGTGTGAAGTAAGTACTATGATCATACAAGTAAATCCTTACAACCCAGAGTAATTACTGTGTGAAGTAAGTACTATAACTACTGGTATATCACACACGTAAATCCTTACACCCCAGAATAATTACTGTGTGAAGTTAGTACTATAACTACTGGTATATCATACAAGTAAATATTTACACACTAGTGTAATTACTGTGTGAAGTAAGTACTATAACTACTGATATATCACACAAGTAAATCCTTACAACCCAGAGTAATTACTGTGTGAAGTAAGTACTATAACTACTGGTATATCACACAAGTAAATCCTTACACCCCAGAATAATTACTGTGTGAAGTAAGTACTGTAACTACTGGTATATCACACAAGTAAATCCTTACAACCCAGAGTAATTACTGTGTGAAGTAAGTACTATGATCATACAAGTAAATCCTTACACCCCAGAATAATTACTGTGTGAAGTAAGTACTATGATCATACAAGTAAATCCTTACAATCCAGAGTACTTACTGTGTGAAGTAAGTACTGTAACTACTGATATATCATACAAGTAAATCCTTACACCCCAGAATAATTACTGTGTGAAGTAAGTACTATAACTACTGGTATATCATACAAGTAAATCCTTACAACCCAGATTAATTACTGTGTGAAGTAAGTACTGTAACTACTGATATATCATACAAGTAAATCCTTACACCCCAGAATAATTACTGTGTGAAGTAAGTACTATGATCATACAAGTAAATCCTTACAACCCAGAGTAATTACTGTGTGAAGTTAGTACTGTAACTACTGATATATCATACAAGTAAATCCTTACAATCCAGAATAATTACTGTGTGAAGTAAGTACTGTAACTACTGATCATGATATATCATACAAGTAAATATTTACACACTAGTGTAATTACTGTGTGAAGTAAGTACTATGATCATACAAGTAAATCCTTACAACCCAGAATAATTACTGTGTGAAGTAAGTACTATAACTACTGGTAAATCATACAAGTAAATCCTTACAACCCAGGGTCTGTCTTGGAAGTTATATATAGAATGCAGTGAGTTGATACTTGGTATATCACCATATTGAAAACCTATTAGAATACTCCTCCAGTCTTCAGAGGCATCTCGCACATACTGCCGAATTAATAAAAAATCTGGTTTGAATGATCTGAAATTAGAATAAATATTTATTTTTATGAATATTCATGTTTAATTCAATAACTACTCCATATCACTAATAATATCAGCTATATTCATAAACAGGTTCAGTGCATGAAAATTCCCATTTCCTGTTTCCCAGGAAAAGTAAAAATAAACACGGGAAAGTGACACGCTGATCTGTACTTCCCGCTGGGAAAGTGTTATATGTTTGTTGCTGCTTGTTGTTGTTCTTTGTTGTGATCAAGTACATGAGTTTCAAATGGGTTTACGATTTATTATAAGTCTGAATTTTGTATGTAAAGGTATAAGATTGTATTTACATGAGGTACCAGATATTGACATCCAGTATGTAATCCTCTGTGGTTTACAATGTCAAACTTACACAAATATTTTGAAATCAAAAGTATTACAGGGCTCACGTTTGAGGGCGATTCGGACGAAGAAGTCACTTGTGGGGGTTGACTTCACTTTCTCGTTGGTCAGTAGCGAAGTTCAAGTTGCCTTGTAATTTTGAAGAGTCGTCCTATGTCGCCCGCATATTTTTGCCACGTGTCATTCATGAAAATATCAATATCGTCATTCATGAAAATATCAATATCGTGTTTATTGAAATCTATCGTGATCCATTAAGTATTCTGAAAGTAATTTTCTTAAAATGTAATCCATTTCAGTTTAAAGAAACTGCCATTTTTGTCAGAAACAAATAAAAATGCCGACATCAGAAAGGTTATGCAATTAGGCACTGTGGAACGGGAAATGCTGACCAAAGCTACTTTTAACCAGACAAACTTTTGATTTATTATTTATTTCTCATTTCTGTGACATAAAATCTTAGTTCTCATATTTAATATGTTCATATATGCGAAGGTTTGCCATTCAAAATTCGTTGAAACCAAATGTACGGGGACGCTTCAAGTTTTCATTAATCCGCATCCAAGTCCGATTGGTATTTTACTCTTAAAATTGCGATCTATTTATAGAACTGTTTACATGCAGACACGTGAGAATGTTGATAACAAAATAGACTTTGAACCTCAGTAGTTTTATTCCATTGTTAAATCTGATTTAAGATCTGACAAATAATAATTACAGCCTTTACTTGCATCAGTTTTTGATTATCAGTGTCAATATATGTTTGTGAAATCTAAACGTAAATTAGATATAAATGGAAATGAGACAGTGACAATGTAACAATTTATTTGTTCCTACCTAAAATTATATCCCCCCAGATAAAATATCAATGAAATTATATCCATGAGAATAAAATATTCTAAAAAATATTATCCCTCTGTAGGATAATATTTTTTTTTCAATACTATTTCATAGATCTATATTTTATCCTATGAGATAATATATCACGGACATTTTCTATCTTTATGGATAAAATATTTTGAACTTTTTTTTATCCACAATGGCGGATATTTTCTTTTAATATGGGATAAAATATCACCTACATTTGATCCATAATTTCACAAAATTTAATCCTATGGGATAATTTTAGGGCTCAATTTTATCCCATGGGATAATATTTTTGGAAGATATAATTTATGTTTACAACAAAAACAAAGAGACTACAATTATGATAAAGAATAAAGGAACCGTTCGTTTCAATTGAAATGATCAGACGATTTCTGTGGGTAAGCCACGAAAATGATAAGATGTTTTGTACCCTCTGTGTAAAATTCCCCAACTTATCTGGTAGCTATATATATAAAGAATGGCTTGTAGTTTTGTGTTTGGGTGCACTTAGCAACTCTAAAAAGCCATGATCAGTCCACAAAACATTTAGCTTGTGTAAAGTATGCCAGATTAGTGAGTTTACACGATAAATCTTCCAGTGTTGTACAAACTGAGTAAATTTCCAAATCTCAAATTGATTATAATCAGCAAAACAAAGTATTAAAGAAAACTATGTTTATTTTCAAACATCAAAAACCTTTCAGATATGCTCAGGATTTTGCATTAAATATTTAAAAAAATTCAAGGAAGAGGCATGTTCCCAAACCACCTAGAAAATTTGGCTTCCTTTCCTGGCCTCAATGGGAAAGTAGAAATTTGGAAGAGAAAGTAAAGTTTTTATTTCACTTTCCCTTGGATAAGTGACTTCAAAAATAATTCTTCATGCCCTGAGGTTTACAATCATGTACATGTATGTGAGATGAGTGAGTGATTGTTGCTTAACTCAAACGCACCAATTTTTCAGCTATATAATGGCAAGAATAAATTAATTTTCAATGAAATGATGATGAGGTCCGCTTTGTACTAGACCAACATGCTTAGTTGGATTTTTATAGTGCTAGCTCACTGAGACAACAGTCCGCAGATATACATGTCACCCCACTCGGACACATTATCCTGATTCCAACCCAACTAGTCTTTGCACTTTCTCCTTAATACTGCGTGCTTAGTGGTGAAGCAACAAATACCAATTTTTAAGTCTTTCATTTGACCCAACCGGGGCTCAAACCCACGATCTATCGCACTCGAGGTGAGCACGCTAACCATTACGCCACCGATGCTGTTAGGCAATGGGATTTGGCTATCTCTATATCCTGAGGTTCGTTCGCTTCTTATATTCCTTAATTAAAAACATGAATTAGATTGCAGAGACATATATATTATAAAGAATAATTCTGGGAGGTTTAGATATTTACATTGCATCAGGGGAAAATCTATTAATGTAGTCAGTCGGGTTATCGATAATCAAGGTGTGATTTATAATATATTGATATAAGTATTTTAAGAATACTACCTGTATACAAAAATAAATGTAACACCATCAGGAAAACAAACTTAAAAAGATGTAAATCAACCAATCTTTTCCCTACTTTAAAGCAAAACACAAAAAGAAAATCAACCTAAGTAACTGTTTTTTAGAAGATTAATCAAATTGGCATTTCATTGACAACTGACTGAGACAATTTTCCCCAAGGACGTCAGCCATTAATCAATTAACAATAAAACACGTCTGCTTTTCATTATAATTTCCATAAATTGTATGACTTCATCTTTATCAAGGTTATAATTTGCTTGACTATAAATTTCCCAGAAAGATTTCCTACTTCCAAGCTAACTATTGAAAGGGCATTTTGGCAGACCATATAATAGATTACCCATTTTTCATATTGGTATTGATAAATCAGTTTGAAATCTGCAATAGGTACTGGTCCATCGTTTGAATAAAATTGTCTTTGTTTACAGGTGAATCCCATTGTTGGACAATAAAACTGTTTTATTGTATGTCCAGAAGAAAAGTCAATCACTAATTGGGAGTCTTGTAGGAAACATTGATTTTTAGAAAACATCAAAACACTTAAAACTAAAAATCAAGTTCAGCTTTGCTTTTATAGTGCAATACATATATATGTAATCTTATATCCTTTGTGCTAATGGAGTAAATTTTTTTCAGACACTTCTTCGCAAGCAGAGTGAAGATTTTTTTATACTCCTTCAGCTCTTGTGTTAAATAATTTTTCAAATTCAAATTTTTCCTAATTTTATAATGTTATATACCAGATGTGTTGAATTATTTTCAGTGCAGTATATATTTAATCAACTAGTAATTGACTTCTTCGTTAAGCAGCGAGAAGCCAAAATGCACCCACAGAACAAACACTTGTATTGTATATCAATGGAAAGACAATTGAAAGAACTTTAATTATAAGCAGGTTGTCATTTGATAATTTGGTCTGATTTTTAATAAATCAAGGTCAAAGGTCATTCCTCTGATATCTGTGCAAATTCGGTTTGAAAAGCAAATAGAATGCAACACACATATATTAAGTCTATATTAGGCCAAAAAAAAAAATGTGTGTTTACGGTCACCCGACCGACCCTATTTTTCAGCTGCCGACCCTAACCTTTTTCATTGGCAATTATTCTACCCTAATTTTTGCTAGTGACCCTATCAATTTTTACACAGAATTCAGATAACCAATTTTGTTGTTTAATCAGCAGCAATGTTTTATTTATTCAACCGCTAGCTTTTTATCGAAATTGAGAGCAAAGAAACTGCATAACTCGTCATAAACTAGAAATTACGAAAATGAAATACCGGAATCGGATTCCAGAACTGGGAACGAATATTTCCAGTTTTGCCGATAGTTGAAAAAAAAAAAAATTAATGCTGACCGACCGACCCTAGATTTTTTTTACATACGTAAACACACATGTTTTTTTTTTGGCCTTAGACTATGAAATACTTTGACCCTAAATATAACAGAATCTTCAAGTTTAAATATCTTAACTAGAAAAGAAGTATGGCCCCGCACTTGATAATTATGGACAAAGTTGTTTTGTTAGGAGTGATTTAAAAAAAATGAAGTGTGTCTGTAAGACACAAATGATGCCCCCGCATGACCATAAGAAACTATAAACAAGACAAAAACTGTAGTAGGAGCCATTCAAACCATGTTTCTATTATGTAGCTGGTAAGAAGGAAATGTAGTCCAACTACCTGTCATTTTGTGAATATTTGACAACCCCCCCCCCCCTTTCGTCGTAGGAGCATAAAAAAATGTCCAACTAGCTGTCATTATCAAATATTTGATGTAAATAAAAATCCTGTGACATGCACACCTCCATTATGTGTATAAACATCCTACAAAATATTAAAGTTGTAGCTCCAAAACAGTAGGAGGAGATAGCCGAACAAACCATGTATCTATATCCGGACAGACAAACAGACGGACAGGGGTAAATTAATATGCCCCTCGACTCTTTGTCGCTGGGGAATAATAAAAAATAGAATAACGCATTTCTATAGGGGCCATCGTGGTCGTGATCGTTGGGTAGTTGGATTTACAACTACCTGTATAAGTATCAGTGCCTATCACCACTAAAGCTGTGAGTTTGAACCCTGTTCATGGCAAGGTGTACTCGCTACAACATTAGATAAAGTTTGTCAGTGAATTGCGACAGTCGGTGGTTTTCTCCGGGTACTCCTGTTTCCAATAAAACTGACCGCCATGATATAACTGAAATAGTGTTGAATGTGGCAGTAAACACCATACAACCAAACCAAATCATGTATCTACTATTGTACCAGTATCTAAATATAATTAGTACATTTACCTAACAACTTTTGTTCCACTACGTGTGACTTGTATATCTACCATTGTACCAGTATCTGAATATGATGCTAAATTTATTTCTTTAAATTCTGCCTGTAACAAGAAAAAAAAAAAGAATCAATATAGTTTGCAAGACACTGAAGAAGGTCATTTGTTGATCGAAACTTTTGTCAATATATTTTGAAGATATATTTTTTGTAACATCTTTATCGGTATCGTTGCACCATCTTCTAGACTTCTATAATTTATTTTGTTTGTGATGCATCGTCATGTCTCGACGATCCGTTACTCATTAAGTTCTCTGGTTGGTAGATTCCCTTAGACTTTATATCTATATAAAATCAGAGTATAATATATACATACTAAATTTAATATGTTTGTATGTTTGTTTGCTTGATGGTGCTTAACGCCACTTTCAACAATATTTCAGTTATATCATTGCATTCAGTTTCATTGGAGGAGGAAACAGGAGGACCAGGAGAAAACCACCGACCTGTCGCAAGTCACTGACAAACTTTATCAAATAATGTTGTATCGAGTATACCTCAGCATGAGCGGGGTTCAAACTCATAACTTAAGTGGTGATCGGCACTGATTGCACAGGTAGTTGTAAATCCAACTATCATACAATCATGACGACGACAGTCACTGCAAGCTAATAAGCCTTTTTATAGTACAATACATCAAGTCAATTGAAAGCAAACGACTTTATTTATTATGAAATAACTCTTCAACATATCTCATAAATTATGACCGAAAGAATGAAATAATTAATTAATGGTTCGGAGCCAAGTAATAACAGCCCAGTCATTCAGTGTAGTTTATTAAAGTAATTGGGAAATATCTCCGATTTATTACTCACATCTAACTTATTGACCAGCAATTTTTACATTGCTACCATCCATTTATTGGAAAAATGCTCCAGTATATAAATTCTTCCAATAAATACAAAGTAGTCCAATGGGATAGTGTCCAAGATCATTACGATTATATAAGTTTTGTACACAAGTGCTATAGGGATTTACCAAGGGGTCTGGTTATTCTACAAAAACATTACAGGGTAATATGTGAATCATTGTTTAAACATGTAAATACAGAAATATTTCAGCAAGCATTAATTTTTCTTCATGACACACTTTTTTGTTCCCTGTTTTCTTGAAATCTAACTATTACTGGTCTACAAACTAAGCAAGCATGGGGTCTTGATAGTCAAGTGGCTAAGGTCATTGATTTCTGACCACAAGCATAACCCCATTGACATTAATACCCTGCCACCCACCTCACATGTTAAGTTTTCTAGACATCTACTCAAAGGGTTTCATTATAGCTGTTAAGGTTTTCCTTCCACAATAAGCTTGGTAGTGACAATATAGCTGAATAAAGTGCTTTGTAAGTAAGTAATGACTTTATTTCAAGAGGGTAACACAGTTAGCAACAATAAGCTAATCTTCCCTGAAGACCGCAGCATGTCAACAAGGTAAAGTAGACAAGTGTGAACACAGTAAGTTGATTGAAAGTGATTTAATTCGGTTGTTTCGAATCATTTCCATTTAAAACCATCATAATCTGGCTAACACTCCCACGGATGAAAACCACAACCTTTCTTGGCTAGCAAAGATGGTGTTATTGCAAAATGAGACAAGGTTGACATCGTGTCCATATATTATTTTTAAAGAACTAGTAATTACTAAGATTCTGGGCACTAATGGGTCATATGGCATATAAATCATGTGATCCTAATCTTTTGTAATTACCTGTTCTACTCTAATATCCCAATCACCAAATATTTTTCTCCCTCTAAAATATTTTGACCTGAAATTAAACATGTGTAATTAGTACATTGACATAGAGGCAACTGCTGAAAAGATATGACCACATATAAATAACAACAATACATGTAGTTATTGTGTACCAATTACTACTGTACTCCCAACAGCATCGCTGGTGTAATGGTTCTAAAGCATGTTCACCTTGCATCCTGTAGATCGTGGATTCAAGCCCTGATCGGGTCAATCCAAAGACGATAAAATTGGTATTTGTTGCCTCTCTGCTAAGGCCTAAAATAACATTTTATTTGTTTGGCATTGCCGCCCGACCCACTGAAAAATTTGCCGTCCAAATTATTTTATTTGCATTTCAGACAAATTGTTTTTTTATTAAAAAAATCGGAATCGTGCCGGAATTTCAATCGTGTCCGCAGAGTTTGTTCCGGGCTTTGTTTATTTCAAATCTCGATCGTAAAAGCACTTGATGTACACTGTATTGAGAGCAAACTTTTAAACGATATAGAATAGAAAATGGTCTGCTGAAACGAAAATAATGTCGAAGAGGCTGGCAGTGGAAAGCATCCCCCTATGCTGCAATGCATCAGTTAAGGGGGATGAACATTTTATCAAAAATAAGATCTTCAGTTATTCTATGGATGAAACATAGGAGGATGTTCTGAAAGACCTTTTAGAAGACTCAAACTTCATCTTTGGTAAAGTAGACACTGTTGATGTCTGCTTGACGTCGTCGCTTCATGGGATGGAAGCTTTTCATCAGGACATGACAGAACAAATATCTGTGGCTCTTACCTTTGATAAAACTCTTAAATATGTCAAATTCATCATTGACAAATTTTGCCCTGAATCAGAAGAGAACAAAACATCTATTTAAAACCAAACCGATGCATTTAAGATGATGATGATGACTGAAAGTAGTAGCTGCACGAAAGCACCAAAGCTATTATATAAAAAGACCAATAAAGCTTTCAAATGTAAAAAAATAAAAGGCTGTTGGCCACTGGTCCCCAGACGCCAAGGTTATATCCTAAGATTAAATTTTGAAACTACTGTAAACTAGAGGGTCAGGTGAGCCTGTATCACTCATAATTCTGAAAGGGGACCATCCAAGGACCATTTTGAAGTAAAAAAGGGGAGTAACTCTGGTTAGATTTGTCGAAAAATCATCATTATCGAAC
>MJUT01039810.1:71619-96581 GCA_002080005.1 Gigantidas platifrons
ATCTGCTAGAGAACCAAACCAACAATCTTCCACATCTGGAGGCATGAATGCCAACCACATCAGCCAAGAGAGATGTATAAATTTTAGAAGGCTTACATAATGGAATGTTGAAATCAAAATCAAGGAGGCATTTACCTGGTTTACAATTGGCTGCAAATTTGCTCAAATTTTTAATTAATTTTTTGCCATACTTATTTTGTATGAAGTTCCATTTTGAGTCATTTCCAGTTCATAAAATTTAGGAGTTATCACCAGTTTATTTTGTGTATTATTTGTATCGTAAGTCTCATAGAAGATGGGGCTTAAGCTGTAGGGTTTGTTTGTTTTGTGTATCTTCTGGTTAGTACGTGTTTCGGTCTGATCTGACATTTTATAGGTAGGGAGATCGATCGATAATGTTATTATTTTCTGTCAGAGTGAAAAAAATACGATTTTTCACCATTTTCATTTCATTAGAAAACCACCTAAAAATTATTATTTCGTGGAAAAAAACATAGATAAAAGTTTAAAACTAGAAATTTATAACTTTGGTAGTTAAAAGCAATAAAATATGATTTGGTACCACTACTGAGTCTCCGAAGTGAAGTGGTTCCGAGAAAATCGGACACCATGTTGCTTAATGTGTCAATGAGAGACTCATTTTCAAAAATAAATCCGCGAGCTATCCCTGTACCAATAATTCATGTATGGCTTAAAATTTGCAGAAACTCCTCAATTTTGCTATTCCGGGTGATCATAATAAAAAAAAAGTCGAAATTGTAACGTTAAATATAAAAGTTTACAAAACAGGGTCCCGCTTTTTACAAAAAAGATTACCACGGCAGTATTGATCAGAAGCTTGAATGAAAGATGGTATCAGATGATCATATACACTCTCTTCTTATCCTTTTGGATCTTTACAGAGGTGTTCTCTTCGCGATCTGCGTACTAAAGAAGTTGCGTTTGCCTGTGCCATAGCAAATGTTGCGGATATTTCACTAAATGTTAGGTGTGCACCAATCTAATTAAAATTAGATCTCTCGCTTTGCTCTTGTTTATTTATATTTCGCGCATGGGAGATCTAACACAAGCCTGTAGACATTGCATTCTGGTGACCTAGGGCTAGGGTCACGCATATGTAATGAGATGCAAATAAAGGTAACGACCCTCAGAACAGCGAATCAAAATCGTTCTCTGATGTCACACATAATAAGCACACATATATTTGATTTATAATAAATACGCCTAGGCGTGAGAGGGCTTCTAAATGCCATTGATTTGTGCCATAAATAATGAATTTTCACCTGAAAACGTCTTCTTGTCTCCGAAAACGTAAACAGTTGTCGGAACAATCGGACTCCGACATAGTCGATATAGATAACAATGGAAGAATTCCGAATGGATATCTTGCATAATTCATTAGCACCTAGAGTTACGTCCCTTGCATAAATCCACTTTCAAGATCTCGTAAGCGATCATTTGAATGGACAATATTTTGCTTGACCCTAGATCACCAGAATGTGATGCCTACAGGCTTGCGTTAGATCTCCCACGTGCGAAATATAAATAAACAAGAGCAAAGTGAGAGATCTAATTTTAATTAGATTGGGTGTGCACGCACAATTTTATAAATAGCAACTAAATATATACTAAAGGGGATTTCCAAATGGGAACTGATATAATAGATAACTTTGATTTATATGCCGGCAAAATCCATAATTAATTAATTATACGATGTAATAATTGATATACTATTTGAATATGGATTTTTCTGTCACATTTTTTTTTTCCCATTGAAAAATAGCCCGCAGGAAAAGGACAATAACTGGCGAAAATCGCCGGCTGCCGACTTTTAACGACATCACTGTTGCACATCATGTTTTAATAGAAACATATTGCATATCATATAGGCATTAATCAAAACATATTGCACATCATTATCATATATGCATTATTCGAAACATATTGCACCTCATATGTCTTAATCGAAAAATATTGCACATCATATATGCTTTAATGGAAACATATTGCACATCATGTTTTAATAGAAATATACTGCAAATCATATTTTAATAGAAACATATTGCACATCATAAATTGTATATGCATTAATCGAAACATATTGCACATCAAGTTTTAATAGAAACATATTGCACATATATTTTAATAGAAACATATTGCACATCATATATTTTAATAGAAACATATTTCACATCATATGCTTTAATCGAAACATATTGCACTTCATGTTTTAAAAGAAACATATTGCACATCATATGTTTTAAAAGAAACATATTGCACATCATGTTTTAATAGAAACATATTGCACATCATATATGGTTTATAGAAACATATTGCACATCATTGAATTACTTTACATTAAATATTTCTAAAGGACTTACTATAACAGATTATATTCCATTTGGCAATCATAAATCCTTGGTTACTCCACCTTTCACAACTTCTGTGTAATAATCTGTCAGTATTGTCTAGGAAATGGTCACTTAAAGTATCCAAGAATTCTTATCAAATTGATTAATCTTATATAGATACTGCAGATATCCACAAATGGCACAATGATCTCATTCCAGCGTCCAAAGATTAGAAGAAAATTCAATGGAGCATTCTAACTAGTCTGCTTGGAGAAGAAGATCTGAAAATGTACACTGTTCTTTTACTAAATCAATACATAATAAATCCTTGGCAGTTTGACAGCTTGTAACAATATTTCTAAAAATCATTCATTTCTTACATATGTGAATTAACTTTTAGCACAGTACTGAAAAAAAAGTTACATTAACTGAACTTAGTCTTAATTGAAGTGTTCATATCTGAATATTCAAGACATAAATTGTAATTTAATATTATTACTTTATAGTTTTACATATATTTATATTATATAATCACTAGAAATTCAATAAAACACTAAATAAAAACTACATTCAGTTTACTCTGTGACATACAAAAAGAAGTATATGCAAGGACCATTTCAGGAGGACTATGATCTCAGTAGGGTTGATTCCTGCAGTCTGAGTCTGCCCCAACTCAGTAGGGTTGATTCCTGCAGTCTGAGTCTGCCCCAACTCAGTAGGGTTGATTCCTGCAGTCTGAGTCTGCCCCAACTCAGTAGGGTTGATTCCTGCAGTCTGAGTCTGCCCCAACTCAGTAGGGTTGATTCCTGCAGTCTGAGTCTGCCCCAACTCAGTAGGGGGTTGATTCCTGCAGTCTGAGTCTGTGCCAACTCAGTAGGGTTGATTCCTGCAGTCTGAGTCTGCCCCAACTCAGTAGAGTTGATTCCTGCAGTCTGAGTCTGCCCCAACTCAGTAGGGTTGATTCCTGCAGTCTGAGTCTGTGCCAACTCAGTAGGGTTGATTCCTGCAGTCTGAGTCTGCCCCAAAAACCACTAGCCCTATACTCCTGTCTAGTCAAATTTGGTTCGGGCTTGCAAAAATTGCATAAAATTTGGTTAATCAAATTGAAAAAAAATCTTTTAAAATGCTGTTCTGGCTAGTTTGTCAAAATGTTTTTGGCACAGACTGTTACTGTCAAATCTATATTCTTATTTCAGGTATATGTTTCTCATGACATCTGTAGTGAGAGGGTGTCTGTTGTGCCTTACTGCTTCACTTAAATATTTTGTAAACAGTCATACATAAAATATCTATAAGAATAATTGATTTATTGAAGACATATATATTATACATCACTGGCACTAAATATCTGTCCAATAAAAAGATGTGAACATATATCCAATTTTTTTTTATTTTTTTAACCCAAATCTACAGATTGATACACCAAAATCAATCACAGACAAACTGAAACAGCACACAAAATATAAAGAACTTGAACATTCATAATTGACATTTACTGGTACACAATTGCTAATGTTTCAAACACAAATATTTTATGCACAGAGATTGTGATCCAGGAATTGTGTCACACTGGGTAATCTTGTACATTGTACATTAAATTACTTCATCAACCAAATTAGCAAAGAACGTCTATAAAATCAATACATAATTGTTGAACAAACTTTCTTAAAAACAAAAAAACTGACTACAAATTTATTTTTATTGGAAAACTGAATGAAGAATTAATGATCAAAGAACAATTATACAGCTTCAGAAAATTAAAATAGAAAATATATTTATGACAGGCCATCTTATTGATTACCCATATTTCAATTTGTATTGAGGGTGTGTTCCATGAACTCAACTTTCTTAAAATCACATATGATACATATTGTTGTTTTAGCAGATATAGATGAGTCTAATGATACATGTATAACTGTAAATACTAGTCATCTTCTGGTATAACTGTCAATGAGTCAGTCATTGATTCTTATTTATAACAATTGTATTAATTTGTTAAGTTTGAATTGTTGTGGCATCAAGTCAAGGTTGCAGTATCCGAAATTTCAAAACTTATTAGAAATCATGATACTTTATGCTTTTTATCGAGACAAAAACTGACTACTTGGATGTTATTAGTTTTCCAGGTTTTATGTTCAAAATGAAAAAAATAAAAAAAAATATAGCTAACCATCGGTCAGGTGGGATTATGGTCAGATATTGAGACACCTTTAGTGAACATGATTGAAATAAAATAAACTAGTTGTAAATATGTACTGTGGTTTAAAGGTGAAATGCTAAGGTTTTTAGTATTTGATTTTATTGCTTTACTCGATAAAGATACATAAATAACGCTGAAAAAATGTGTCTGCTGTCACCGTTTATCTGTAAAAACAGGTAAATGTATGGTTTATTGTTGAAGTTTAACATGATTATCTCCTCTTGGTAAGCCAAGACTGTGACGTCATTCGGTTCTTATCAGTCTGCTGCGCTTACGAGGATAACGTGGCTTCTCGATATTCTGATGATGAAAGTGACCAAAGTGACATCACAGGCATGGATTCAACATAGAAGAAAATATATTAAAAACATAAATTAAAACAAAAACAAAAACAAAAGCATTCAATTTGAAATAAAAAAAATATTTAAAAAAAAATACATTTCAAACTTTTGTACTCTATCTGTTTTCTTACATTTAGACAATATTCGCCATGGAATTTATAAATAGGCTTAGCTTCTCTCAAAAAATATTGTATAGGAAATATGAATGATAAATACTAATAACTCTGGTAATTTGTACATGAACTATTTCCTTCACATTTTTCTCCTTTTAATGCATTTTTACATAAAATGTATTACTTATGACTTGTCAGTAATCGTTGAATAGAGAACAGCGACATGTGGAATTCATGTCCGTGACACACCAAGTCATTATAGCCTTCATTTACTTTAGTCCTAATTTACAAAGCTTACTTTAAGGAGCTCGCCCCATAAAGTGTCATTTTACACCTTTCCGAGAGAAACAAAATTCAATAAAAGTTAAATCCTTTTCACAATATATATCTAAGATTTTAGGGGACCCACTACCATTCCATAAAAAAAAATACAAGTTCCCAAAAGTAAATGATCCCTATAATGCCTTAGTGTACTTTAGGGACCCAATACCATATTACCTGGTTCATATCATAAGACAACAACATTCATTATAGAAAATAATGTGAGTCCCCTAAAGTACCTAATAAATATCGTGTGACAACAAAACCAAGGCTTTTTTTTATTAGTTGGTTTACGGAATCGCCGACCCGAATTTCGATAGAAGTGGGAAAAAAATATATCAAAAAACGTCATTTTTATTTCCCCCGACCGTATAATTTTCAGATATGAATAAAAAACCAGAGGCTCTCAAGAGCCTGTATCGTTCACCTGGTTATAAAAAGAACCAATTGTTCCTGCAGTGGTAGTAATCTTGGAATTCTGATCAACATAAAAAACACAAAGTTTGTAAAGGACCTTCCAATGATTGATGCACAGTTTAGGTTCAATCAGTGCAATAGCTTCAGAGAAGAAAATATTTCTGTATTTTCCCATAGGGTCCTGTGTTAATACTATGACCTGTGGTGGCAGCCATCTTGGATTTCGGATCGGCCTTCAAATGATTATACCTGGGCACTTTGGTTTCAATTGTCCAAGTGGTTTAAGAGAAGCCTTTTGAAACATTTTTCCCATAGGATCCAATGTCCTGCTGTAGCCGCCATTTTGAATTTCAAATCAGAACAAAAAAACCTAAAGTTTGTAGAGGACCATCCAATGAACATTCATGTACAGTTTGGCTTTAATCATATTTGTAGTTTCTGAGAAGAAGGCATTTGAACATTTTCCCATAGGGTCCAATGTTAATCGATTTCCTGCAGTGGTGGCCATCTTGGACTTCCGATCGGCATAAAAAACCTAAAATTTATAGAGGACCTTCCAATGATCATTCCTGGGCAGTTTGATTAAATTATTCAAGTGGTTTCAGAGAAGAAGCATTTTGAGACACTTTTCCCATAGGGTCCAATGTTAAACTAAGTCCTGCCACATTTAGAGACTATAGACCATAAATTTCTAGAGAGTGGGCATATATCCAGATGGAATGTGACAGCATGCATTCAGCAATAGAATTTGCAAAAAAGAAGACGGAAATTTATGCACCAAGTCAATGGGCAACTGTAGTATGAATGGCTAGAAGGAAAAACCCTTACGCAGTTGTGCCATTACAGTATGAAGACATCTATGATTTTAAAGACCTGACCAGGACATCCATGAAATACAGCAAGGTGGACTGCAATGGCGACAAAATTAATTGGATGATGATCAAATGGTTGACATTTTCAAAGAAAGATCGTCATCGAGGGGTAAAATATAGGCATAAAGTGCCTACCCTTGGTAAAAATAATATAAATTCGGGCTACCATGAATCATTTCGATTCTAATATGTAAAAATTGGTAAAATATCGCTATAAACTGTCGATGACGTCATAAATTACAATGGGTGTAGGGATATATTTTTTTTACCACGGGTTTGGACTCGAAGCGTTTGAAGGACGTCATATTAGAATGATTGATATACACTAAAGAACTACATTGTATTTTTAGAATTTCAAGAAAATATGCAACAATCAATTATCATTAGGTAAAATGGATTTGGTGTAAAAGAAAATATATTCCAATGTCATTTTTGAAATGCAACAAACAATTATTTCTAATTAAGATGATATTGAAGACTTAATGTTGAAATAAAAAACATATTGTCAAATGCAACAATCAAATACTGTGTGTTACAATCTTGTGGCAAAATAAAAACTCGTTTCAGTAATTTAGATACGTTATGTATCAAAATAGTATCATTAGATACTTGGTTTTGGCAAATTAATTTTTAGATTTTAAAACCACTTTTTTGCTGTCAAAAACTGGTATGATCTTTATATTGAAATAAATCCTTTTTTTTTTATATATGTTTAAGTTTGTGAATTTAATCACATATGAATATACAGTAAAACCTGTCTTATACGACCTTCCAAGGGAACAGTGAAATATGGTCACATAAGACAGGTGGTCACTTAATACAGGTTTAATTGATATGAAATACACTGTGAAGGGAAATAAAATTTATGGTCTCACAATACAAGTTATTGCTTATTCTAATGTAGTTGTTTAATATCCCTGGTTTGTGATTGGACAATGCTGTAATTTTCATGGTATCAATTCCACGGTTGAAAATCGTGAGATATTTTAGATGATTGCCGCTTACGTCATCTTGTCAACAATGTAGCAATACACATGATTACATTTGAATGGAGATAATTGAATTGTATTTAAATATTTCATGGCATCAATTGTCGATTTAATGGTGTAATTTTCACCAATTCCACAGTTGAAATAGCATGATTTTTTTATTTTTTTTATTTTAGTTGATTACCGCTTATGTCGTCTTGTCAATAATACGGAAATATACATGATGTATGTATGTCTATCCTACACATGATTACATTAGAATGGAGATAATTGTATTGTATTTGAAATTTCACGACATTAATTGTCGATTTAATGGTCGCAAATATCCGTTTACTGGCTCCGCTAACGTGTCGCCAGTAAACTCAATTTGCGACCATTAAATCTCCAATTGATGCCGTGAAATTTCAAATACAATACAGATATCTCCTAAATACAGGTGGTCACTAAAGCAAGTTTGACTGTAGTATATGTCTTCTGAATAACAAAGACTTTTCATCTGTTGCTATTTTCTACTTGTCAAAAAAACCTTCTTCTGAAAACTTGCAATTTTTCTGTTACGTGGTTGTGGTAATAACCCCTAAATAATAATAATAATATTTCAGATTATGTTGATAACTATACTGAAGTATTAGAATCATTGTCTCTTCCTGGTGAACGAAGTAGCATGAATAAAGAAATAGGTATGGAAATATGTTCTTATAATTTTATAACCCATTACATCACAGTTGAGGTAATTGTCATAATATGCATAATCAGAAGATATGTTGAACTACTCATTGCATTGTAGCTGCAATCAAAATTTTAGCTCTTTTGATATGATTTATAATAAAACAGCAATAGACAATTAAAGAAACTTATATTTTTAGTAACAGCAGCCATTTTGAATGGAGGGCTGTCTGATGCAATTTTGAATGCGAACTACCCTTAAGGACCAATCCAGAAAAGTTGGTTTAATTTGGTTAAGTGGTTTCGGAAGAGAAGATTTAAGTGCAAAAGTTTATAATGTAGGATGGACGCTGGAAGGACGGATCACATACACCAAGTGATGGCAAAATCTCACACTCAGTCACTGTCCTTTTGGCAAGGTGAGTTGAAAATGGCAATGCTTGTGTTAGCATGTATGGCAAATTTTATTGGATCATAAATCAAACAAAAAAATATGATGTTTCCAGCAATCTATACAATAAACTTTTAATGGAATTATTTATGAATGGCAGATCAATATGAAACTTCTATATGGCAAGCAAATCAACATCATACACATTTTATGTTAAAGTATCTGACTAGTGTAAAGAATTGATATCTGATCAAATATAGACTGAACTGCAATTGCCAATATACATCAGACTCCAAAACAACTAAGACTGTCCTGGCAGAAAATGCTTTTAATCTCGTAAATTTCATCTGAAAGTAACATCAATAAAATGCATTGTCTAATTGATTTCTCTATAAAGAAGCAACACTAACCCATCAATTCTCTTTCATCCTCCATTATATAATATTACATTGTGCAGACATTTTAATCAGTTTTACAAGACAAAATTGAATCAGTTAATATTTTTCTCAGTTTTTAAACAATTACACCTGGCAGATTTCTTTTGAAACTTTGATCATGTGATTTTTGTTTATTTCAGACTAAACCTATTAACACAACGGGTGTCACTAGTGGAGCAAGAACTGCTTGCCCTTCCGGAGCACCTCAATTCACTCCCGGTTTTTTGTGGGGTTCATGTTACTCGATCTTTAGTTTTATATGTATGTTTTGTTGATCATTGTGTGTGTCCATTTGTACTTTTTCTTTTTTGGCCATTGTGTTGTCTGTTCTTCTTCTATATACGGTATCTTCAAACTCTTCTTCCTGTTATATACAGTTTGATATCAGCTGATTACATATTAATTGTACCTTCCTGTTATATACAGTTTGATATCAGCTGATTACATATTAATTGTACCTTCCTGATTACATATTAATTGTACCTCTGATTACATATTAATTGTACCTCTGATTACATATTAATTGTTACCTATCATTAAATATTAAGCTGCATCTTTGTATTTGTTTTGCTTAAGATATATTTCACATATATCAACAAAAACTAGCTAATTGTTAAAGAACTATCTCCTTGGACTCTAGAATCATGAACTGACAGTCACACATAATTTGGTGTATCAATGGATATAACAAGTTGTGTATTGATTGATACATTAAGTGGTGTAGCAATTGATACCTTAAGTGGTGTAGCAATTGATACATTAAGGTGTAGCAATTGATACATAAAGTGGTGAATCGATTGATACATTAAGTGAGCAGAATTCCAGTGGTTAAAAAAAAGCCAAATTGCCACATTAGGTGACCATTTGATTGCTGCACATGAAAGAAGCTACAGTAGATCTATAGGTTTGGAAATGTTTGCTATGCAATGATCACTCCAAACATGGTGCCTACGAAGATTTCTGTATTTAAGAATTGCTAAATATTTGAATGAAGCAGAATAATTTGTTTTTATCTATATTCATCACTAATGATAATTTAACTCTTAACCAAAGGGTCTCAAAAGCCTATATCACTCATCTGATTTAAATAGCTAATGAACAAAACTAGAGGCTCCCAGGAGCCTGTAATTGCATATGATTTTGAATGTGGGCCAAGTAAAGATCATTTCAGCTCAAATTTCTGAGCAGATTTGAATATGATTTGTTTTCTCATAATGATAATCTGCATAAATTTGCTCAAAGAAAAAATTCATAGAAAAACCTGTAATATATGTTAAACTACTCATTGTTGTGTACCTGCAGTTACCATTTGAGCTCATTTTTAATTATAACGAGGCCAACGCACAGCCTGGTCCAGATTCTCTTAGGGCCTAAGTATGTACCAAGTTTGGTCAAAATCCATTGAAGGATGTTGATTCTAGACTGTTCACAAGGATGTTAAGGAAGGACGGAAGGATGTTACTCTATCCCTTCATAACTTCGTTGGCGAGGGGATAATAAAGCAGCATTAGATAATTTAAAAAATATATCTTCGTTGTAACAACTATCATCTTGGCTGTCAGACAAAATTTTGAAAGGGGACCACCAAAGGACCATCTCAGCCGAGTTTGGTTTAATTTGGTTAAGTGGTTTCGGAAGATTCAAATGTGAAAGTTTATGACCTACAACGGACGCCAAGTAATGAGAAAAGCTTGCATGGTCTTTGGCATGGTAGTTAAAAATCTGACACTCTTCAGTGTGTTTTAAAAAAAATGTTCTATTCACTGCGAAAACAGTCATTTTGGTTGCAGTCCTCACGATGAACACCGGCCGTGGGCCTCGTTTCACAAAAGGTCGTAAATCGTAAACTTGGTCGTACGACTGTCTTTGCGATTTACGACCGTTTCACAAAACTTACCGACTTCCGATATACGACATTTTTCAGTCGCAAATTACCGACTAGGTCGGAGCAGTCGTAAATCGTAAATTGTTAAATACAAACGTCGAATGTACATCATTACAATGAGAAATCATGCTATTTCATCACTTACAGGTTAACAACTTGTAAATATCATACCCATTTTCTTTTGTGTTTATGTTGTTGCTAAAAAGAAACTGTATTGGTTATAAGAATCTTTCTAAATAAACAACACAATTTTACTTAAAAAGTCTTCCTCCTTTTCTCTTTATTGAAAGGAAATCTATCCAGATAAAAAAAAAACCGGAACGTCCACGATATATAACTGAAATATTGTTTTAAACAACGTTAAACAAACAAACAAACATAAAAACGGCGGAAATGTGCGCTTTATAAAACGTAATTATGAAATATTATACAAGGAAAAATCTCAGTGACATGATACTTTTTGGCACCCATGCAACATGTAGACTGACCAAGAAAAAACCCACACTGAATTTGTGCTACAATGTTCAATTTTCAATTTCTTGACATCAAATTTACAAAAAGTCCAAGAATTCCAAATTTAAAGCGGAAAGTCGACATATCATCAAATTTTAACGGGGTGCTCCATTAGTTTAAGTTGGAACTATTTATAGACGTTATATTCATGGAAAATACTGAGATGTGAAATAAATGTCCACGAGAAAACAATCTACTGTAATGTATCGTAGTTACTCACGGGTGTACGAGACAGACGAGTATTTTGAAAGTGGGGGAGGGGGAACAACATCTATTTTATCTCCAAATATAGGGGACAACGTATTTTTGTTATCTCAAAAGTTTGGGGGCAAGCGCCCCATTTCTTGTTGCATAGGAATAGCACCCGTCAAGTATCTTCGTCTAAACTAGAAGTTACGTAAAGCCAATAACTACATGTATTCACTAAGTATTAAAATTGGCTCTGTGTTATGACCCAATATGGTGGTTTCAATTTTTGAAACCTATTGGTATAGGAAAATTTTTAAAAATTGCCTATATGCTATAGCTATAGCTATTTTGTTCAAGTCAACGTTTTGCCATATATTAAAAACCTGTAATCAATTTTATTCAGAGTCATGTAAATTATAAACTGGTGCTAAATACATGCATCCGTAGAAATGTACATGTACATTTGTATACTTAAACATTTGAAAAGTTTCATTTGAATTTGCTATAAAATGTCTTTCTTAGATAAATCATAACTAAGTCTGACCTAAGTTATGATATTATAAGGTTAAATATATGATGCCTGATGTGGGGCAAACGGCTCAAAAAAAAGTGGGCAGACTAGAATTTTGTAAAAATCACCAATGACAGTCATTGGGAAATATTTGTATCATTGCTGATGAGGGATAGAGTGAACTTTCTCTTTATTATTGTTGACTTCTCTGTCATCAGCCTTATCGAAGTTGATATTTTCTCCTTATTCCACCGCGGAGCTTTCCCTGAAAGTTAATATTTTCTCCTTATTCCACCACGAAGCTTTCCCTGAAAAAACCATCTCCACTTTGAAATTGTCGTCTTCTACTTTCTTAGGGTGTCGCGTGATTTGTATCCACAAAGACCAATAAAATAACTATATTTACTCTTTAATATTTTGCTTAAACAAATATATACATATTAATTTATCTGATAGGTGCGTGGCCCGGGAAAATTGATCGATTTTCGTACCTCCGCACAAAGAAGACGTCATAACCACAGGTCGTAAATCGGAAATCGTAAAAACAATCCGACAAGTTTTGTGAAACGGTCGCAAACTTAGTCGGTAAGTGGTCGTAAGATAGGTCGGAAATCGTACGATTTACGACCTTTTGTGAAACGAGGCCCAGGACCAGTAACACTTTGTTTGAACCAGTAAATATTTCTGTTTTTATTTAGATATATTGTTTATATATATACGTAAACGTCTGGAAAAGTAGCCAACGTATGAACCTACGGGATGTCTGTGTCGGATCGGAAACAAGTGTGAACGATTCTGTGCAAACAAACAAAAATGATAAATAAACGTCATCTTTCAGATCAGATTACAGACGCTGATGAAGCTTGTCAGTCAAGCAAAATATCCGTCAATTTGATTAAAATTGTAGTATTTTTGTAGACTTAGAGTTATTGTTAGACGAGTTGCGACGAAGTCGAACTCGGTTTATAATATGATGAATGGCGTCCAGGCGGTGCACAATATCTTAAGAATGAAATGTCTGATCTAAATGAAACTTGGTACACACATGCCAAGTGGTGAGAGGAGGAAGCCTATTGATATTGAGGATCGTAGGACAAAGGTCAAGGTCACAACTTCTAAAAATAGAACAAAAATTTGATACTTTTTTTTGTTTCCGCACGATGTCTTAGGCCAAAAAAAAAATATGTGTGTTTCCGATCGACCGACAGACCCTAAAATTTTACCGCCGACCCTAACATTTTTTATGCCAAAAAATATAATAGATCGGCAAAATCCGGAAATTCGTCTCCGTTTCCGTGTTTGTTTCAGACTTCAACAATAGACGCAGTTTCCTGTTTTAATTTTCTTCATTTCCTTTAACCCGAATAATCCAGTCATTATATTCCATTCGCTTCATTAACGCCTGAATGCATTCACCTGGGAAATCCTTCAACCGGAAGAATTGATAGCCCAGTGAATTATGGGTATTTATTTACTTGAATTACGCGCGAAAAAGAGGTGGAGCTTCTCAATGTTTGTAAACATGTGCGATGGAACGATTAGATACGACATGTGTACATTGTATTCATGTTTTTGACTGAAACAACCTAAAATCTAAATTTAAACGAGTATTTTGTCTCGATAGAACTCAAGGCGACATCTACTTCCATGTTTGTAAACAATGTATTACTCTAACGGAAGTGCAATTGCGCACACTCAAGAAAAAGAAGCTCACTGATTGGTCACGTAATTTAGAGAGCACTTGAAGGATTTTTAACAAGAGGCGAGTTCAAGTCCTCGAGGAGCGACAGCGGATAGAGGGCGCTGAATTATTCGAGTTACATTTCCTTGTACATTTGATCGATGTTTGGAACCAGTATTAATGATTCATGCATGTCAAATAATTAATAAGCTGTAATAAGTCATAATTCAATATTGCTTACAATACCTGGATATAGTCTATAAAAAATTAAAATGAGTAATATGGAATTTCAATGCTATATCTGCACACCTTATACCATGTGCAAGTGGGTTTTAACAGTAGAAAGATAACTCATCAATTCATCAAAATTATAATTCAATATAACAAAAGGATGAATGTTCACACTATGTTGTCCAATATGTCCTGAAATCATCCATGAAACTAAATTTTTGGTGGAGTTTCTTATCCATATAGTATTGATATGCCTGTTAAAGGGGAAAGAAACACGCCATGCAATATTCAGTATTGAAATAGTTTCAAAAGGTCACAGAATAATTTGGAATTCTTGTAGAAAACATTTGCGTTCAACACGTGGACGCTGAAATTTTTTGTGTCAACATCATGAACGTTTTATACCTGGCTCATATCAAGCAACCTCCTATACAAATGACGAAAAGTCAAGTCTAATAGATCAATTCTTATATATTATTTCTTTAGATCAACTTATTTTCTTTTTATAAAGCGAAAATTTACTTCTGGGCCCATCTTGCGCATGTTCGTTATGAAGACAGGGTTGTTTTTCGAACAAGTGTGTGAAAATCTATGAATATTGATAAGAAAATGGTTTAAATTAACCCGTCTACCCGAAAAAAATATCTAAAAATATCTAATGTTTTACTTTCTGGTAGAATAAATCGGCCCTCCATCCAATGTGCAATCCATTTATGTAGTTTACCGAGATCGTATTGTTTGGTCACGTTCACTACACGTGTTCGTGTCACATGTTTGATTTGGGTAAATTCATTGATCAAAACAAGTATCAGGTTCAAAACGTCATCATATGCTGTGTTTTCGATCGCAATTGTTGTGTGCAATGCATATTCATAACATATACCTACTTTCGTTTTCATATGCAAAGTATTGTGTAAATAACGTGCATCACACATTTGACACCATTTTTTCAGCCTAAAACATTCCTTCATGACAGATTTCAGTTGTAAGGTGTATTTTTTTTAAATGGAAAAATCTAACACACACTAAAAGATTTCATCAAAATTGCTAGAAGCTGACATTTCTCTTAAAAGGAATTTTAAAACCAGTCAATTTAACGTTCGTTTTTATGAGAGACACAAACAGTGTGAACGTTTCATCCATATTCAGACCGGTATTCAGGCAAGAAAATAAACAAACTAACTTTGAAAAATGTGATTGTTTGATCTAATACTGTTTCTTTTAGACTTAAAACCAAAAATATATTTGTCTGAATGAAATAGAACTTTTTATTCAATATATGCAGGCAGTAGGTACACAATGTCCGTTTTTAGCCATCATTTTCACCTGGACATCCAAGCTTAAAATCCCACCATTAAAAAACGACTGCATGTATGGCTATGAAATTTAGCATGATATACTATGAAACACTGCTGGCCATGTCTAACAAATAAAATCTAACACAAAGTTATTGATATTTTATTTAAATAACATTATTTGAAACCACCCTATGTCTCCCCAACACCAAATAATGACTTTAATAAGAAGGAAACAAACAAGTTTGTGTGATTTTAGAGGATGGAGCATACTTGTAGGTTTAAAAAAAAAAAAAATCCCTCCCTACCTACCGACCCTAATTTTGAAGACCATGCAATCGGAAACACACATTTTTTTTTGTTGACCTTAAGAACAAAATGTATGATCTAAATAAAACTTGGTACACATATGCCTGATGGTGAGAGGAGGAAGCCTATTGATAATAAGGTTTGTAGGACAAAGGTCAAGGTCACAACTTCTAAAAATAGAACAACAATTTTATACTTTTTTTGTTTCCACACAATATCTTCAGAACGAAATGTCAGATCTAAATGAAATTTGGTATACACATGCCTAATGGTGAAAGGAAGAAGCCTATCGATATTGAGGTTTGTAGGACAAAGGTCAAGTTCACAACTTCTAAAAATAAAACAAAAATTAGATACTTGTTTTGTTTCCGCACGATATCTTCAGAACGAAATGTCGGATCTAAATGAATCTTGGTACACACATGCCTGATGGTGAGAGGAGGACACCTATAAATATTGAGGTTTGTAGGTCAAAGGTCAAGGTCACAAATTCTAAAAATAGAACAAAAATTTGATATTTTTTTCGTTTCCGCACGATATCTTAAGAACAAAATATAGGATCTAAATGAAACTTGGTACACATATGCTTGATGGTGAGAGGAGGAGGCCTCTTGATAATGAGGTTTGTAGGACAAAGGTCAAGGTCACAACTTCTAAAAATAGAGCAAAAATTTGATACTTTTTTTTGTTTCCGCACGATATATTAGGAACAAAATGTCGGATATAAAAGAATCTTGGTACACAGTCATGCCTGATGGTGAGAGGAGGAAGCCTATTGATATTGTGGTTTGTAGGTCAAAGGTCAAGGTCACATTGTCCATCCACATGTTTGCAACTCGGCTTTTGCACCTTTGGTGCGTTACTGATTTTTGTTATATTTTAACATCTTTTTTGAAGTTGTTGTGCTACATTTTAGACATTTATATATACATCTGAAAATTAAACCAAACAATGTTAGAATTAGATCTTTGAGCTGACAAATTTTTGTTCTTCCCTTGACGGAATTTGAACTCACACCATTGATACACTGCAGCACCAATCGCTTAGCCTTATGTCCAGTGCCCTAAACCATGCGACCACATCCGCTATAAAAAAATATAGCCTCAATGGTCGAAGTGTTACCTTGTCTCATAAGAAAAATCTAGAGATAGACATAAGACATGTGTCTTTAGTGTGTGTAGATGGTACATACATACTTAATTTTATAATTTGACAGCAATCTAACTCAGCTATTTTTAATATTGTATAGGATGATGAAGAATTCATCATATAGCCACAGGAAATAAAGTATATTATATCTAAGCAGGTGACAAGCATACAATATATATGTCCCACAGGATCTAAAAGTTACTTGAAATACTAAATTAATACTAAATAGTTATAAACGTCTGAAAATTAAACCAAACAGTGTTAGAATTAGATCTTTGAGTTGACAAATTTTTGTTCTTCCCTCGACGGGATTTGAACTCACACCATTGAAACACTGCAGCACCAATCGCTTAGCCTTATTTCCAGCGCCCTAGACCACTCGGCCACATCCGCTATATAAAAATATAGCTTCAATAGTCAAAGTGTTGCCTATAGTATATGGGCAAGAATTTGCTATCGGTACCTGAAAGTGTGACATCAGCAATAAAAAATAAAAGGGCAAACATTCATAAAGTTACAACCTGAAAAGATAGCAAATTCCATGTAGTTTCTGAAAATATTAGTAGTTATTCAGCATGTTTTCTTGTATCTGTGCAGAAAGTTTCCATACTAAATTTCTAGTATGTAACTGTTGACATAATGTTTTTATAAACAACCTAGGACCATAGCTCACAAACAAATTCTTTAAAGGTTCAATAGTTGAACAAGTTGGCAGTGTTAAACTCTTTTAATTTCACTTAATTTTACCACACAAAGTTTTAACCTTTAGGCATATATCAGGGGCGGATCCAGGATTTCAAGTTAGGGGGCGTGCATTTAAAAAAAATTTTTTTTTGAGTATTTCGTGTGAAAAATGATTATTTTACGCAAAAAAATCACCTTTTTTCCAATTTTAGGGGGGCACACCCCCCTGTATCTGCCCCTGTATATGGTCTGCAAAAAAATAAAATTGTCATCAAACTTATTTACATGTACGATGGCATTTGCAGGGAGTTCACTGATCATCCTCAGAATCGTAAGTTTCTTTATTTGATATGATATCTAAGACAGTTCTACGCTTTACGGGTATTTCCCTAAAAAATAGAGAAATAATTTGCTATTTGTTGCTCAGTGCTTTTAGGATGTTTCATTGCGTAGTCTATGATTTCACATTTCTGTTTGAAATCAAGCAGATTTCTTTTCCACTTTGGAGTTGACATTTTTACACTATGAAACTGAAAACTTCAAACAAATTTTATTCACAATTAAAAGAGTTCACAATATAAAACTAATGCTATGGTTTCAACTTTTAATTATGCAACAATTAACTGTGATCAGATGGTTTGTCCAAGAACTTCAATTTACCTTAATTGCTTGTAATTAACCTACCTGTCAAAATATCAAACACCTGTAAAATCATCAAGGTGTGACATTGGAATTTTATCAAGGGACAAAAAAAAAACAGTAAATTGACCATTTGATCTTTTGACACCTGAGCGGATGGCGATTATATGCCAGTTTGGCATTATAATGAGGTTTTTTCTACATAGAAAGAAAACGGAACTTGATAATTTCATGGCGATATGCGAGTTTGGCGATGAATCAGGAGGTAAATAAAACAGGGCTTTACTGTATATGTATGTGTAACAGTGAATTCTTTCCACCAGTGTATTCTTTCCTTTTGGATAAAACACACTAGGGTAGAAATTCCGTGACAGAAATACACTAGTGTATTTCTTCTGACGGAATAAACACACTAGTGCAAGGCAGAAATATACTAGGTGTATTTACGTACCCAGGCATTCTACACACCGGAAAGAAAGTACGCTTACATATGTAAAGCAAATAAAGAACAGACAATTAAAAATAATCATCAAACTTTAAGAAGTAAGAGTCAAATGACGATCAGTATTCAAAATGAAATTAATCTTTAAGAAGTAAGTGTCCAACCCCGCGGGAACCCCGGGGTATAGAAATGGGACCGAGAGCTTCTTCGGCTTGAATGGGCATCCGTCGGTTGTGCGGGATGTATAAATCCACAACCAACCCGTCCTTCGGATGAGACGTAAATAAAACCGAGGTCCCGTGTTGAGAGATTGCCACACTCTTCGCACGTTAAAGAACCCAGTGTAAACAGGTCATTATGAGCATTATGCTCATGATGAGTGGTCCATTGGAGACCTGTTGCACTGGCTAAATTATCCGTCCCTACCCATCACCTTTCCTTGTTTCGAGTCCCGTGGCGCTTAAATTGTTAAATGCTCTCGTCCTGAATATACATGTAGCTGAAATATTGCTCGCTGGACATTAAACACCAATCAATCAATCAAGTAAGTGTCAAATGCCAATCAGTATTCAAAATGAAATTCAAATATTATCATGTTTTAGAATTTAATCAGCATTTAAAATTTGTAAGCTCTTTCGGTTCACTATTTTGAGATTTTCTCTGAATCTTATTGCGATTCACTATTTTGAGATTTTCTCCGAATCTTGCGATTATTACTATTTTCAGCCGGTCACAGCATTTGTATGATTTTCCAATTTTAAGAAGTCAACATTATTGGCTGAAAATGCAATAAGACTGAAACTCAGCTTTAACAAACAGTTTTTATTGTGTTTTTGAAAAGATTTTATGCTTCACAGAACATGTCATGATGGAACAAGAATAAGAATAAAAAGATATTTTTTAATGTCAATCATGACAACTGACAAAATTTACTAATTGGTTACATTTAGATTGCATTAATTTGAACATCATAGAAAACATCCAGTAGGCTCTGGTGGAAACAGAAACACATGTAAATGTAAGGACAACACTCTAATGATGAACGAACAGTTCTATAATTTTCTGCCTGAAAATTATGCGGGACAAAAATTATTCTGCATTATCTAAATAAAAATTTTAAAAAATCTCATATGATCTGACCTTTCTTGCCCCAATGCCACAAAACGTTTTCTTTGCTGAGCAAACTTTTTTTGCTCAAATCTGTGTTCTCAGCCAATCAAATTTGAGTATTTCCTTATTTGAGAATATTCTCAGACTTAACTAAATTCTCAAGTTTTATGGCACCGGGGCCTTGTCTCCTAATATAGCTTTCTTTAAATAGGAACATTTAAGGCCAAAAATCGTAAGATTTAATAGAAGAGTAGATCTATTGAGCATACATTTATGCACATAACTTTTAAACATACTGCAACGTTATTTATGTCCATGACAGGCTACTGTAATTAAAAAAAAATAATTTGAACTTGATGTCACTTATAAAACGACACTTGTGATTGCTTTATCTGTATTTAGTTTATATTTATTGTGCTGTGATTTCATAAAAATATTAGAGCAATTGAATATTTATTTTGTGCAATTATCATGTTTAAACAGAGTTTTATCAAAATATGTTGGTTCGAAAAA
Organism: Gigantidas platifrons; assembly: GCA_002080005.1. Lineage (NCBI taxonomy): Eukaryota > Metazoa > Mollusca > Bivalvia > Mytilida > Modiolidae > Gigantidas > Gigantidas platifrons. The sequence goes on from MJUT01039810.1 coordinate 91,869, forward strand.
AAATCATCTGCTGTCCTGTCCGGTAAAATGGGAAAGGTCGTACATTTCTGGTGCATTTATTATATCATATTTCAACGGTAATGTATTTATTTTTCTTTATATTGATGTATACTTGAACTTCACAAGTCATGAATAATTTTCAATAACATTGAATGAATCTTTTTAATTTTATTCATTGTCTGCAATACCCAAGACAATTCCGTACTTTATAATATCGTACAGAACGCAATTGCCATCATTAGTTTTCACTACCAAAGCATAAATTTTTCGCAATTAAATTCATGCATTTCCCCTTGTTATTTTTGTAGCGACTTTTTATATTTCCTTCAACATGTGTAGGTTACTTTTTTCTTCTTTTGCAATTTGCTTCGGGTCTTTCACAAATTGACTAGATTGATTTGATTTGATTTTTGGTGTTTAATGCCACTTTCAACAATATTTCAGCTATATCATGGCGACCAGTTTTAGTGGTGGAGGAAGCCGGAGTACCCGGAGAGAACCATCGACCATGGGCAAGCAACTGGTAAACTTTATCACTTGCGGTTGCGAGTCGAGTGCACCCTTTTTTGTAATTTACAAAGCCGGGCGCGAACCCACGCCGTATTGGTGATAGGCTTGTATGAGTTGTTAGATCCAGCGACCTAACTCATTGAGCCACCCGGGCCCCCCAAATTGACGAGACTAAGTGTCTCTGGATTGTCCATCTTGATTGTCCCTTTGGTTTGCTCTGTTTCTTTAGTAGTAATGTAGTTGACTCATAATTTCAACATATATGTGGCATGTGTGGGAAATTTCAAATTTTTTGCTTCCCCCCCCCCCAATTTTAATGCAGTTTTTTGCAAAATGATCATCTTAAAATACTTCACCAGTCATGAATAATTTTCAATAACATTGTCTGCAATACCCAAGATGATTCCGTACTTTATAATATCTTACATAACGCATAGTTAAATATTTTGTATTCTATTCTAAAAGGGGTCCATTATTCCGAAATTTTTCATATGTGGAAGGTAAATTTTTTCAGTGAGTCATTATACAAACAATTTCTCAACAATAGTGGATTTAATATAGATTAAAAGTGAGACAGAAAAGTACTTGGTTAAATTATTGGAATTCCAATAGGAAAGAATTGTGCTCCTCTCATTGTTGATTTGTTTTTATACTGCTATGAATCTTAATTTATGGCTAAACTTAAATAAATACTAAAGGGCTAATAACCCATAACAGTGATATGACGTCCTTTAAACGCTTTGAGTCCAAACCCGTGGTAAAAATAATATATACCTACACCCATTGTAATTTATGACATCATCGACAATTTATATCGATATTTTACCAATTTTTACATATTAGAATCGAAATAATTCATGGAAACCATATGTATATATTGTTTTTACAACGAGTAGGCCTTTATGTCAGCTTTTTACCCCTCGCTGAAGCTCGGGGTAAAACTTTGTGACATAAAGGCCTACCCGTGGTAAAAACAATATATACATATGGCTTCCATGAACAGTTATTTCTTAACTGAAATATTGTTGAAGGTGGCGTTAAACACCATAAAACAAACCAACCAATCTTTTTTCTAAAAGTTTATCCACTGAACTTATAATTCAACTTCCAAGTTATTGATTGATAGTCATTTCACTTTTGCCTCTCAAAAATCCAATTTGTCAAAAGTATATGATGAAAAGATTAATACCTGACCTTTTCCATACCAGCCATCCACCCTCAACCTGCATTAGCCCCTGGCAGATATGAAAAATGCCATGTACTGTATCAATCTGTATTTATTTCACTGGGTGAAATTTCGGTTTATATTTCACTAGGGAATCTCAGTATTTCAAGGGCATCTATGTAACATAAAACTATAAAACGTAATTCAATAATCATTCATTGAAATGGAATTCAATCATGAATATTGTATATTCTTTTTAATTTTGATTCCTATACCTTGTAACCTAGAAATGATGATGTGTAGGTTGTGATTTGTTGAAAATGACCTTAAGTACACATTCAAAGACTGGTACAATAAATATAGCCTCATGGAAATTGCAGCATGTTTACTGGTAAAAGTAGAGAAAATCTATACTTATAATGGCTTAACATGTTCATGCACAGCATCTTTTTTTCAATTCTGTCAACATTAATGCATGCATTTATGTTAAGAATATGAATTTTTTTTATAGCAGATGTAAAAATTTCATCTTTTGTGGGGAAATTTCAAAAATGTGTGGATCAAATAAGAATTCTGCTACTTTAACTTATATTTCTTCTAATATTCAAATAAATAAGTTTTGTTACATCTATTTCTGTTTTCCACTCTTCTTTTAAAGAAATCAATATATTTAAGTGTAACTTGTACAAATCTACTATATCAATACACATGACAGTGTTTTCATGATAATAATTTCATAACAAGAATTGATTTCCTTTGCAATATTTTTGCATTACTGAAGAAATTCTAAACAGAAATATTTACATAAATAAATAATCAACAGAAAATCAATGTAATAATTATTTTTTGTTTGGAATATATGAGCATGGTAATTAAATACAGTACATTCATAAATATGATAATATGGTAGATAAAATTAATGTTTAATTCATTATGGTAATCAAATTTTATCACTCTGAAATTTTTATAAAAAAAAAGGACTTACTTGTATTAATACAGGCTTTAGGACATCAATGAAAGTATCCAAGAATTTCCACTGCGAGCCTGCAGGAAGCCAAATGGATTATTCCATCTCTACAAGACAGGGGAGACAATAGAGATCAATAAGTAAATTCTATTGATTATTACAATTTAATTAATGAGTGATTGCTTTGTAAATAGATCATGTTCTTTAGGGAAAATCTAGACCCAATAATCTGTCTCTTGTGTCAAGCCGTGAAGTGTGTCAACATTTTTTTTTTAAATGTCCAGATAATAAAAAGGAAATATATAATGACAAATATAGACAGATAATTCAGTCTATGGAAAATCAAAAAAGTAATAGAATTTCAAAACTCTTGCAAGTATATAAAAAAGCCAGACAAAATAGCAAAGAAATATATAGATTCTCCTTCAGTTGCCGGTGGTTTACGATATTTCTCCACTCAAGAGAGTTAAATTTAAAATTTTAACCACAAGTCAGCCCGTTCATTCGGAGTGTAACAGAAAATTATAGCAGTGTTTTTTCAATACACATATATTCGACGATTTACGAGAATAATGGCATTTCGATTTTTACTTAAACAACACAGGCACTCGAATTCCGGATCCCCCCTTTTTTCCTCAGTTGGTCCCTCCCGCGATTATGGTATGGATCTTTGTCTGGAAGTNCATCCCATTATTTAACACAAACTTTATTTCAAAATTTGAAATTAATACGTTTGAAATTAATGCGGGGAAAGGCACGAGACATTTTAATCCTCTAGAGGATTACAGATTTTTCCACCACTGGTTCAGCGGGGTTAAAACGCCGTAATAATGGGAGAAAATTGCATTCAAATTATTTCAAGATTTTTTAATGTTCAAATAATCAATTTTATATCAGTAAACAAACTCAAAATGTATTACATGCCAAAGTGTACATTATCAAACACTGTACCACTATATAATATTGGTTAAATTTTTGTGATGGAAATACAATTAATATTATTCAATTCATGATTTTGCAATACACAAGCACCATTAAATTTTTTATACAAATGTACTGATTTATCTTTTTTTGAAAGATGATTTGAAAATAAATTAAGGGAGCCATTTTTTTTGTCTACATCACATTTATGCCAGATTTCCAGGCCTCGGCTACAAAATTATGAAGGTCTGAGACTTTTTGCTATTGACTTTGGACTTTTACATCAATTGGGTATTAGCCACACATACGGACGGACCCTCTGATTTCCGTTTGCAAAATTTCACAACACTGGTCATCAACAGTTATCCAATTTTTGCAAATGGGAACCGTCATTGTTGTTATTCATTTCTAGAAAAGAAACCAAAGAAAGCAAGAAATATAAAATGTGAATGTTGATTCTGGTTTACTGGGATTCGTCAACTGCATGTAATTCAATCAATCTCGGCACAAAAATAAAATACCAAATTATTTTCTAGCCCATCAATAACATTAAGATGATCAGTTTGCATTAAAAAAAAACTGCATTAAAATTGGATGGAAAATAAAAAAGTGAAACATTTGAAATTTCCCCTTTTTATGTGACAATCGGTAATAACATAATAGCATTATGAATTTATCTGAAAGGGTGTTTCGTAGGGAATTCAATTAAAAAAACATTAAAATAAAAAAAAATAAAAAATCAAAATCAATCAAAATCAAAAAAAGGAAAATAAACTCTTCATGTACAAAGAACAGAAGCATTCATTCATTGTTTGGAAACAGATTAGGTAACATTGGCGGGTCCAGGGGGAGGGTTCCGGGGGTTGGAACCCCCCTTTTTTCAGAAAAATTGTAAAAATTACGTGAAAATTGCCGAAAATTATACTAAAATTTTCATTTTTTATTTTTGAACCCCCCTTTTTTTATTACTCTGGATCCGCGCCTGGGTAACAATATCCCAAACATGTTAACTTTAAACCACTTTGTCTGCAAATAGAAGAAGACAACAGCGCCATAACATACTAGTCTAGGACTTAAAAATGTTTGCAGACATAATAATCGACAAAACTATAAACTTAACACAACACCTCCCTCACTCCAGCACCCCCCC
>MJUT01039810.1:112314-148325 GCA_002080005.1 Gigantidas platifrons
AAAAAAAAGAATGGATATGGGTAAATGTACATCATATATATTGTACATAAAACAAAATCCGGGGATGTCTCGTTACTCCGACAGTCATTACTCCGACAGTCATAACTCCGACAGTTATTTCTCCGACACTCATAACTCCGACAGTCATTACTCCGACAGTCATTACTCATTAATACTCCGACCATGCATCCCGGACTGTATCATCATATCCTATCTAATCGCAACTCCAAACAACTATAGGATAATTGCACGGAGTGGATATTGAAAATATGATCACGAGTGCCGCAAAATGCATCAGATTAAACGAGTGTGCGGAACTTGCTACGCGCACGAGTTTAATCTGAATGCGTTTCGGCATATATTCAATATTCACGATGTGCAATTGATTATTATATTTATTTCATTGACGAAAATAAAAGATATAGTCGAAAATTTAGATGAACTATGTTTTCAGTGTTTTAACCATACTTGGCACAGTTGTTCCAAAGGTCTTATTTAAGTTGTGTTACTTTGTTTCGGATTTTTCTAAAAACATGCCTCTCATGAGATTCTGATTGGTCCATTTTCATGAATCTTTTTCTTGAGAACCACTGCAGGGGTGGATCCAGTATTTCAAGTTAGGGGGGGGGGAGGCGGCGCACTTAAAATTTTTGGGGTATTTCGTGAGAAAAATCACGATTTTACGCAAAAAAAAATCATTTTTTGTTTCCAATTTCAGGGGGGGCCGCCGGATGCGCCTCCCCCCTGGATCCACCCCTGCACTAAACGGATTTGAATGAAATTTGGTGTGAATGTTTCTATGCAGGTCCTTAACAAGTTTTGATAGTTTTTGGGCCATTTACGAATTTCAAAATGACCACTTGTGAAGGTCAAAATTTTATTGAAACTCTATGGGAAACAATATTTTCATCATTTTCTCGAGAAACACCCAACAGAATACTACCAAACTTGGCACATTTGTTAATTTTATGTGTGTTTACAAGTGTCCTGTGCGGAATCAATAAAGAAGTGAAGGAAAATAACAACAACAAAAATCCAAATCCAATCTTGGCCTTTTATATACAAACCCGGGGAGCACAGACAACAATCTAAAGGGGAAAAAATACGTACAAAATTACGAGCCCAAATGAGTTCGACCGAATGCGAGTGAAGCAATTTCTGTCTGAAACTGTTGCAATGCACCCGCAGTATTGGTCGCGGGTAGTATGGGTCTCTTCAACAAACCCAATTCCGTACGCATCTGATGCAATGGTAGGTAAGTGTCGCTCAACTATGAGACGACTTGATAACTTGAAAAGTATAGGCCATGTATTTTTGCTACCCTGAATTTTGAGGAAAATATGACGGGAATCGAAGAAACAAACTAATCAGAGAAAGCATTTTCATTAGATCTAAATTAAATAATATTTTCTATTTAAAAAATATTGTGTTGTGCCGCGCTGAAAAGCTTTAAAAACAATAACGCTGCATACGAAAAAAACTTCCGACTCCGGGATAAAAACCATGCCCCTTTCAAGTTAAATGGGCAGTCCCGTACTGCATTTGGATTACTAAAAGCGCCAGAATTGCAAAGAGTCGGAGTAATAAGTGTTGGAGTAATGACTGTCGGAGTATTGAGAGTCGGAGTAATGACATTATCCCCAAAATCCAAAAACATACAAGGAAACAACCATTTCACAAAGGAACAGCACATTAATTGCTGCTTTTCTTCTGGAATCTTCAACAACAAACCAATCTATACCTAACAACATCATCTACTCTCCCCCATCCCCCTTTTCCAAAAAAAAAAAAGAAGAAACAAAAATGGTCATCAACAGAGTCCTAGATTTAATCTGACGTGTACTTCTTGTGCTTGTTCCTTGAAAGTTTTGCCAAAATAACAGTATTTTTGTTGAAACTTGATATTTTCATCCAATGACATTGTCAGTTAGAAATATATTCAATCCAAGACTGAAATGTAAATCTGAAAATAGATTTAGTCCACTGAAACCTAAACCAACAGAAAATTATATATCAGAGTACAGATTGATAAATATCCGTTTTCCTGAATGTAAAAATATTCTACAGTGGAAACTTGGTAGCTCGAACTAGAAGGGATCATCCATATGTTCTAGAAATGTATGCTGTTCGAGTTATTGCTGGCAAATTATATGGAATGATTTCACCTGCGGGACTAAAAAAGTGAATTGAGAAATGGGTGGTGTTCGAACCAATCGCGTTCGAGAAATCAAGATTTAACTGTAGTTGAATTTGAACATATGTCCATTTGCATTCAGTAAAGGTAATAAGATTTGATTTTGATTTGAGTTTTGGTGTTTTAACGCCACTTTCAACAATATTTCAGCTATATCATGGCGACCAGTTTTAGTGGTGGAGGAAGCCGGAGAGAACTCCGACCATGTGCAAGCAACTGGGGTAAACTTTATCACTTGCGGCTGCGAGTCGAGTGCACCTTTTTTTGTTATTTACAAAGCCGGGCGCGAACCCACGCCATATTTCATGAATTTTTCAGACTCATAAAAGTTGTTTGAAGTACTAAAAATGCACACCCTCATGTTTTACTTATTTTAACTGTTTAAATCAAAACTGGGCATCAGAAATTGCATTAAGAGGGGTTTGGGGGGATCATTAATTATTTGTGATGAGCCTAGGTACAAAAATGTAGATTTGTTGCTTTATGATATAAACTAGTGTCCCTTTCTCTATGATCATTTCAGTGATCAGATGGTCGTCCGTCAAACTTTCTGTTTGAAGTGCATTTTTCCATTTCAAACAATATTCTTACCATGTCACTAGGTTTGTCTTTTTTTTTCTGGTGCATTTATAACACACTGGCTGAAAAGGTTTACTTTCCACTTTTTTCGCAGTTTAAATTTTCCGCTTAATAGGCCTCTCGATACTAAATGGATTGGCCGTGCGTAGCGAAGAACAAGCTAGAAAAGTTCCGAAAATCTTTCCGACCAATGAAATAACTCGAAACACATATGCTCGGTAAACCTCCTGAATCGGCACGAGTGGTAACCTGAATAATCCAGTCGTTATATCACGCTCCCGCTGGTCGCTACAATACGTGAATCGCGTGAATCGCACCATCTTCGTCCATCTTTATTTTGAAATTTAGCTGCTAATGTACCGGATATGCCTATTGCGCATACTCATAAAAATACTAGATTGCGATTGGTTCCCTGTGACAGGGAACAGCTGACGCATTTTTATCATTGGCTGCCTTCAAGCCCTCAGAAGGCGGAGAGAATCGGAGACGGAAAGGGCTTGAATTATTCGAGTTACACGAGTGGAGGAAAGTTGGATGTGTCGTCGAGAATAAACTTGAATTTCATCAATAAATATGTGTTGTTCGTACGTAATATGATAATAGGTGTTACCTAACTTGGGACGAAGTCCAATATATTTTTTTAAACAATATTAACTCGGAAATATGGACCTATAATATTTTTTCAAAGTAGACCGAGTGTGGATCCAGATTTTCTTAAAAGAGGGGGCAAATAGGGGGACCCAGACTCAAATCTTCCGTCGTTTTTTAAGATCCGATCTAGGTACGAAACGACCAGGTTACGAAACGTCCGCATCCGATTTTCTGCACAGATTTAACCATGTATTGACTTCCGGTATGTCATTTCCGGTGCATGAAAATTTAGTCATTAGTATATAGAAAAACATTGCTATTTCTACCATAGTTGGGACTTCGTCCCATATCAACTAGATAGGAATGAAGGGAAATCATTTTGGAGACGTGGACAAGAGAAGGTCCTTTTGAAAACTGGCGCTTTGTTGTAAAATATCGAGTCGAAGCGAGGATTCCCTCTTCGTATTTTGACGATTGTTTCTTACCTTTAGGTTTATTTAAGTAAAACGGCAGCTGGACCTAGAAACAAAAGTTAGTATCTAACGAGAGAGTTGTAACACTAAATGTTGTGAAATATGGATAAATGGCTCAAAGATGTACTTCCAGACGAAGATCCATACCATAATCGCGGGAGGGACCAATTGCGAAAAAAAGGGGGGGGGTCCGGAATTCGAGTGCTTGTGATAAAACTAAGAAACAAATTTTAGCTTGCATACATAAATACTAGTGCTAAAATGAGTTGAATTTTTAAATTGAACATGACAGTTATAAAACCCGAGGATTTCCTACAAATTTTACATGTGTGCGTATGTTTAATATTGGAAAGAATTGGGGCACAAAATCCTTAATTTTGTCCTAAAAATGGTGTTTTGTGTGAATAATATGTGCGTGTATGCTCAATTAATATGATTTAGCTAAGTACATGTATTAAGTATTCTCTAATCTCAACTTTCGTCCAATTCAAATGCTGTTTTTTTCGCAGATTTACGGGCGGCGCGTTCGGGTGCCCATCCCCGTTCACAGCCTGGCATTATTTTTGCTCATCACTTCAAAGATTTTGAAAAGAAAATGGAAAATGTAAGCCAGCCTCCCCCTCCACTTTGTGAAAACTCCTGTATCAACTTCTCCGTTAGCTATGAGTGTTAGGGCATTATTCCTAGAAATTAGTTGAAAATACTATTTATTATTGATAGCAGTTTAACACAACGTGATGCAATAATTTTATCTAATCACGGCGATCTTGTACTATTAAAAAAAAAGCATAACTACTTGTGTTCACATGATATATATAATAATCAAAGTAAATACCTGTTTTTTTTTCTGCATTCTTTTTTTTATGCGAAAACTCGGTTTTTGCAGATGAACAGATATTATCCCATTTCTTTTGAATTTCTTTCATGTTCCTTTTTACAGATGGATTTTGGGAGTTCATCGCTTCTGTTATTTCATCCCATGCCGTATTTTTTTGTCGACAAAGTAATTGTTGACGAAAATTTTGCTCTTAAAACGTCCTTTCTTTTCTCGTATTCCTTCATTAGTATCATCTTCTCTCGATCGGTCCAGTTTGGCTTACTCTTAGACATATTTAATGGTTAAAGATTTTGATACGACTTCAGTTTTATTTATATATGTATGTATGTATTGAATTGGTCAAGCAATGCACGTGAAAATAGTGTAAGCGGGAATTGAAATACAATACAAAATATTTATTGACAATGAAATCAATCATCAATGTACAATACAGGGGCGGATCCAGAATAGTCTGCATAGATTATGGGAGGTATATCGACCAAAACAATCACGGAACGCTCTCCGTGAGTAGATATAAGCGACTAAAGTTAAAGATTCACATATTATTTCTGAAACTTCCTATATTAAAACGTTCTTGTCGATTTATTATCCACTTATAGTACTCAAAACTTGGTATAAACCTAGTACGTTAATGGCAAAGACGATGTGTTAATTTATTTCTGTTGTTAATATCGCTGAGGATAAAAATAGCATACTCACCCGAAAACGTTGTTGTCACTTGTCTGACCCGGTTCTTAGTGTTCGTCACGGTTCCAAGTGTCCGAATACCCGGCGTGTATCAGGAAGTCATCTACATAGAGAGAACCTTCAATGTTATCGTTTAAAACTTTAGCAAGACTGTTTATTTTAATACTGAATAATGTAACAGAGAGGATGCTCCCCTGCATGGGGAACTCCCATCTCTTGTTCCTGAATGTAAGAATAGGTTGAATTAACTCTGACATTAAATTATCTGTCAGATAGAAAATTTGAAATAAAATTAAGTAGCTTGCCTTTCAACCCCATATCAAAGAGGTCTTTTAAAATGCCATATTTCCATGTTGTGTCGTATATGCTTTTTATAAATCGAAAAAGATAGACACAGCATGTTCCTTTTTGGCAAAGGCGTTTCGAATAAAAGTTTCAAGACGAACAAGATGATCTAATGTGCTCAAGTTCTACCTTGACGGAATCCACACTCTCGTATATATTGGACAAGGAGTCCATTGGATTCAAGAAACCATACAAGGCGAGCATTGATCATCCTTTCCATGGTTTTACACACGTAACTAGTTAGTGCAATAGGTCGATAATTCGACGGTTCGGAATGGTCTTTACCATGTTTTGGAATAGGAATGAAATTAGCTAATTTCCAAATTGATGACAAGTCGCCTGTTTCCCAAATGTCATTCATGAGTTCTAAAAGAACTTGGAGTGCCGATTCCGGAAGATGTTTGAGAAGCTGGTACTGGGTATCGTCGGGGCCACATGCAGTGTCATGCGTCTTATCCAACGATTTTCTCAATTCATCTAACGAAAACGGGCGATTGTATTCCTCCAAATTCTTTGATTTAAAATTCAATTTAGTTTTTCCTTTTGCTTTTTAAATTTGTGAAATTCGGGATGGTAATTTTGGATAGAAGAGCTTTATTAAAATATTTGGCCTAATTCATTTTGTGTCATGTCCATTCTTTAAATGATGGACGTTTGTTTTATTGTTTTGCCTTTAATTTTTTGTACCATATTCCAAACCTTATTCTTCAGTGTATGGCAATTTAATTTCGAAACAAAATTACGCCAGGAAGTGCGTCGGTTTCAGTGTTCTTCGAGCTTTCGCCCTGAAGATGCGGAAATTGGCGAGGTTGTCCGATGTAGGATGCTTTCCGAACTGTCGTTCGGCCTTTTTGCGATTTTTGATGGCGTCTTTGCAATCATCATTAAACCATGGTTTTCCTGGGTGTTTTGGATTTGTCGAGGTCTTTGGTATAGTCTCATCAGCTATTGAAATTACTGTCTCATTAAACTGCAATATTGGATCAGTAACATTTCGGATCCTTTCAGTTCGTCTGTTCGTACAGGGGCCAGTCAGCTTTGTCAAATTTATACCGTGTAGGTCTTTCACCTACAGTAGAATGTAAGCTTTCTAGGATAATGGGAAAATGATCACTGCCACAGAGATCATCAATAGCTGAATAAGACCCATTCCCAGGATGTAAATATGTATCAGTACCGTCGTTAAAGATACATAATCACTCCTGGGAGATAAAGACTTCAAGTTTCTTGCCTTTGTCGGTGATTGTTTTACTACCCCACAATGGGTTATGTCCATTAAAGTCGCCCATAATGATGAACGGGTTAGGTAATTGATCAGCTAAATGTTTGAGTTGAGTTAAACTTAGTGATGAATTTGTGGTACAATGTATGTAAACCGAACACAAGATTATTGTTTTATCTAAAGTGATGCGTACAGCAACAGCCCGCAGATCTGTGTTGATATTAACATATCTATGTAAAATTTTATCTCGAACGAGGATTGTTGAGCCGCCTGCAGCTCGCTCATCCTCATCTACATAGGTGCTGCACACTGAATAATGTTTTAGATTTATATTATCACTTTTTTTTAACGTGTTTCTTGAAGACAAAATGCAACAGGTAGAAGTGCTTGGAGTAGTAATGTGATTTCAATAAAATTAACCTTTAGACCTCGACAATTCCATTGGATGATCGGAGCCATTATGGGTGTCGGATCGGGGAAAAGCTTTTCTTCCGTTGAGAACCCTTCCGCCGTCCTCCCTTTGGAGATCTACTCGGAGATCTCCTCGTTTCTGATGGCGACTCGTCCATTGGAGATGGTGAATCATCCGGAGGAAGATTCCATACGTACTCCTCCTCCGCATCATCAAGACGTCCATATCTGTTATGGATCTGGGCAGGGTCCTTTTCTGCCTTGCTCTGTCGTTGCGACAGGCTTCGGTTTTGAGCTTTGGGTTTTTGTTCTTTTTTATTTTGATAAGAAGAAGAATTTGAACTAGTTGATGATTTAGAATCTGAAGTAGTAGTTGTTCGTGATGAAGATGTAGTTTATGAAGAATTTGTAACCTTTTTTGATGAATTTACAATTTTTTCTGTATTCTTAACAGTCAGTCTTGTTGGTTTGTCTGCTTTGCTAAGCCAGGTGATGTCTGTTTGGGTTTCCACCGAAGTGAAAATCGGCTTGGTCACGATGCCGTACGACTTTTGAGCAGACGAATCATTCGTCATAGAGACGAATTTTCGTGCTTATGGGTATGAAATATTTCTTTCTACTTTTATTGCCTCAATTTTTTTTTTGCTTTTATGAAATATTGACAGTCTTTAGAGGAGGTCATATGAGATTCCCCACAATTGGCACACTTGTGAGCATTTTCACAAGTGTAACCATCATGACCCTCCTCTGAACACTTGCAACAAATGATGTTTCCTTTGCATTGGCCTTGCCCATGTCCAAATTTCTGACTTTTGAAGCAACGTACAGGATTTGGAATATATTGGTTTACCCTGACGTTATAAAGGCCAATGCGGATGGAAGTTGGTATGTTCGGTGTATTGAACGTGATCAAAAAGGTGTTTAATTTGACTTCTTGTCCAATTTTTCGTGAAATGAATCGTTTGACATTTGTAATACCCTGAGGCTCTAATTCTTTGCATATTTCAGCATCTGTTAATTCAGACAAATCATCGTCTCTATAACGAATGATTCCATGACTGCTGTTGAGAGTTCTGTGCGGTGAGACAGAGATGTTGATGTCATTAACATGCTTGAGTGCTAGCAAATTTAATGATTGCTGCTTCCTAAAACATTCAATCATCAAACTGCCAGATCTCAACTTGGTTACATTCTTTACCTCCCCGGCACATCCTTTAATTGCTTTTCTATGATGAATGGAGAAAAATTAGTTAATGGTTATTGATTAGATGTTAAATCTATAAATCGTGACCAATTTTCTACTTCAAATTCTTCTTCAATTATATTTTTCCTTTTTTTAGATGATGTTGGGTTTTGGTTTTGAAACAAAAAAGAGGGATCCATGGTGCCATGTATAATAATTCACCATCTTTGTCCCCACCCGCCACGGAGTGCCAACACGGGCGATAAAAGAATTCAGAGGATCTCCGTCGTAAAGTACCAGGAATTCCAAGGATGGTATACTCGAACAGTAGAATTTCTTATATGAACGCAAGTTTCGTACCGGGGGAGGTTCCCCATTGAAAAAACGGTTCGAAATATCAACTACTCGATTGATCCATTAGCCACCGCCTTCTATTCTCAGATAATTGGGACAATTAAATGCATATTTTAGTGTCCCTTGAAATATTAACGGCCAAATCCGCCATAATATGTCTGTAAAGTCGTTTTCCCAAACAACAAAGGCAATATTTAACAAAAACATGCATAAATTTAACTTCAAAGAAGAATAAAATTTCTCCAATTTTAAATGTCCCTCGTGACTTGTAGTTTTTTTTTCTATTGTGTATTCCATTTACAATGCTAACAATGGGTGTCCATTTTGCGTTTTCTGAATCCCTAACCAATCAGACAACAAACATTTGATATCATTTTAAAGCAATTTCGTCGCGTCCAACGGAGCATTCGGAGTGATTGCTATGTGAAGCGTATGGTGTCCGTTTCGAAGCGGTTGATTTGTGAACATGGTAATTATAAGTTCATTTGTAGTAATAAACGGACCGAGTCTGATCAAAATTATTAGTGCATAGAATCAAGACATTATCATGGTTTATGAAACTGTGATTAAAGTAAATATATACGGTGTAGGTTTAGCAAACACTTGCGACCAACTCTAATAATATCAGGTGCAAAATTAACAACATCACTCCTTTTAGTAGGCCGATGACTTGCAACCAAAAGCTTATGTTCAGAAAATTACTGATCCTACACTTTCAAAATTATAAGACAAACCAAACTCTACAGGTTTTGCCACCAAAGACACCATAAACAAAGCGTCAGTATCAAAAATTAGATGTAGAGTATGGGGTGTTAACTTCGTGTTCCTTATGTGGTGTAGGCTTTCGTTTTATGAACATATTTATAATCACCTCAACTTGGAAATTTAATGAGAACATAAGAGTTATGCTGTCTAGAAAAAGGCGAACACTCCACTTAACAGGTTTTGCATATATATGTTGTTTTATTGTAGACAAAACAAGATCACACAACACAAAAAAACGTGTCACAATTTTTGTTTTGTTTTCGTTTTCTTTTGTTTGCTCGTTTTGTTTTTCATCATCTGTAAATATTTTTAAGGTTAGCTTTTGTAATCTTTCTGTGATTTCGGATAGTTTTGAGCCTTGTTGAGGGGGGGAGGGGGGAGATGGGTATCAATATCCCGTATTCCTAAAACAAAATAGGCAAATATCCCATATCCCTAAAATTTATTTTCGGTCAAAAGCCAAAAATATCCCTAAAAATACCCAAAGTGACGATGCAATATCCCAATATCCCATATCCCAGTAATTCAGAGGACAGTCACATATCCCATATCCCTAAAAATAAAATGGCAAATATCCCGTATCCCAATATGAATATGCTCAGTTATTGGTGGGTACTCAACTTATTTTGTGACAAAATATACCATTGAAATCACTTTCAAAATACAAGACGACGATATTGACAAGATGCTTAATTTTTTTATCAACAACATTGTGGTGGGCGTGTGCTTCACCACTTGATCTGCATTAAAATAGGAACTGTGCGTCCTACTCACCGATTTGTTTCCTCACATTTATGCCTGTTTGAGTGCAAGTTGTCTCCCCTCTTTGATGGTATTACTTAACAGTGATACATTTTTCAGAACAGATACAACGCTCTCTTCCATATATCTCTGTCGATACGGTTAAACTCGTCTGTTGAATTCTGTAATCTTTCCTTTACCTCTGTGATAAGTGCAAGATTTCTGTCTAATTTCTGTTTTCTTTCTGTTAAGGTTTGACCTCCCTCGTGGCCAAACATATCAACATCGCCTCCCTTTGAATGTGAACTTTTTCCCATCGGCGCACAACATGTATTCATTTTCATCGCTTGATTCTCGTAATCATGAAATAATTCATGGAAGCCAGAATGTGTTGGGAGTTTTAACATGGATTGGCGGATAATAGTATTTTAACCCGAGCCAGAAGCGCCGAGGGATGAAATTTACTAATATCCGCCAATCCATGTTAAAACTCAAAACACATTCTGGCTTCCATGATTTATTTCGATTCTGATGATATGTCTAAGAGTACAAATACGACGGTACTTTGATTGGAAGACCGGCTTTGTAAATTACAAAAAAGGGTGCACTCTACTCGCAGCCGCAAGTGATAAAGTTTACCAGTTGCTTTCCCATGGTCGGTGGTTCTCTCCGGCTTCTTCCACCACTCAAACTGGTCGCCATGATATAGCTGAAATATTGCTGAAAATGGCGTTAAACTCCAAAAATCAAATCAAACTCTTGATTTATATACATTTGCGGAAAATGTCGCACACAATTTATGCTACCAATGGTGAAATTTTTTACAATGTTAAAAATTAATAATTGACAAAAAGAAACGTATTCTAATTTATTTTTTTTACGGTGTGTTAGATTCCTACGACGGTAATATACTTTAAACGTACCGTATAGAGAAGTTACAAAATATCAAAATAACAAGTCACTCTTTCATTGGTTTTGATTGGGTAAATTTAATGCTCAATTTCTGATTAGGCAGTGTTGTCATACCTAACAATATTCTAACTTGCGGCATTCACGCATCAGATTTCAAACAAAAGTCAGTCACATTCACCGGCGCATGTGCTAATGAGATTATACCGAAATAAATTTATCAATTATAGGAATGTGTGTGTGGTTTTTTTTTTTTTTATCAAGCCTCAAGGCTTAATGCCATACCCTAAATATCTAACATCATCCAGCTCTTTACAAGATTCTTTGGTCGAATGGATTTTTTCATTAGCATAGTGTTAAGGGCCTGTGCTTCGTAAATAGCTGATCATAGCTGTTATTTCGTTCTTATCTTTCAATTTCATCGTTTTTTGAAAATACCGCCATTTTTGTATGCGTAGATATTGTAAAATTGTAAACAATAACGGAGACAATTCCGTGGTCGGAAATGAAAAATTAGAAAAGAACGACATATTCCGAATGGTGTCATTGCCGAAGGTCAACTTCCGGAAGAATGGCTAGTTTCATAAAAAAGGTATTTGCTTCAATATTTTGATTTTCAGCCTGCATTTTCCGATTTTACGCATTTCATTTATTTAGTTATCAGAACGATATAGGGACAGTTATGTTTTTAATTACATGTCACGTTGCATGTTTGTTTTTCGTTAGTAAATTTTGATTGATGAATGACTGAAATTGAAATTGATGAAAATCAAAAATATGAACACTGTCACCACCGGATCACCGTCCTTGAAAAAAGATAGTAGAACTACTGGCATCATCCAAAATGATAACGAAGGTCATGCATGGAGGAAATGTTGCATCTGATATATGCAAGTTATAGTGAAAAAAAGCTTGTGCCAAGATTGTTAATACTAAAGAGTAAGAGACTGGCATCAGAATGAAACATTGATGAAAAATTCAACATTACACAGATCTAGAGCAATCCATACTCCAATAAGCGACCATGTGTCAGAGTTACATTGTGTAACTGCTTCTTTCATAACTGAGCTTAGATACGATAACGTAACACTCATTCCACTTGTGCTCCATTTAGGGTTATGAATCGGTCCCATTCACCCTATGGGAGCAGTGCCCGGAGTGATTCACAACGGGCGGTTTTTTGTCCTAATTCCGTTGTAAGTGGTAGGAAAAATTAATGGGATTGAAAGATGAATATATTTAGGTGTTAAATAAACGCTGCATCAATCCATGGTAGACTTATATCCATCTGAAAATTTGAATGCATGAAATCTTCTTTCTGTCCGACATTTTGTTTACAAGTAGTCCGAGATTCCTCTGCCGTTTGACGACCATTTAGAACTTGCTGTTGTCGTTGAACGTCAGAGCGCTTGCCATAAGCAAAACAGCGGATTTTTTTCCACATCTCATTTGTAGCACATTTCCATGTTTTGTGGCTATCAGATTTTATTTTCTATCCAAAACCCTAATATATATCGCTTCACCAATCATTTTTCTATTCATTCATAACCATCTTACCTTCAGAGAGTGGTGTTACACTCGATTACAGCACGTTTTTTCCTTACACCCGATGATTTGGTCATTTCACTGCCATTTTTTTAACATGATCTCGCGATACTAACTGAAAGATGACAGCAATGCATTGCATGATGGGAGATACTAAATGCAGTGCGCCAAATTTGCATACGTAAACAAACATACAAGACGATATAAAGCGTATTCTGCAGGACAAACAGTTCCATCTACAGCTCAAATCAGAGCAGAAGGAAATAATACAAAATATGTTGGATAGAAAAGATTCATTTGGCAGTGTTATCCGCGGGCTTCGGAAAGAGCATGTCTTACGTTTCCCCCTATTTTGGACAAGGTCAGATCATATATGCAAATCATCTCCCATGATACATTGCGATAATAGTAGTTCTCTCGAAGTCATGTGACAAATATTTCAAAATGTCAGTGTTCAAAATGACGAAATCATATGGTCTGGGGGAAATTGTGCTGTAATGGAGTGTAACACCAATTTCTGAGGGTAAGATGGTTATGAATGAATAGAAAAATGATTGGTGAAGCGATATATATTAGGGTTTTGGATAGAAAATAAAATCTGATAGCCACAAAACATGGAAATGTGCTACAAATGAGATGTGGAAAAAAATCCGCTGTTTTGTTTATGGCAAGCGCTCTGACGTTCAACGACAACAGCAAGTTCTAAATGGTCGTCGAACGGCAGAGGAATCTCGGACTAGTTTACAAGTTGCTATTTCACGTGCACTTGCCTCGTTTTGGAGATCTCTTTATTTAGATCGATTCGTAGTAAACGTTTTTCATATTTGGCATTGAGATCCATATATGGATAGGCTCCGCCCATCACAAGAGTCTATGTAAGGTGTTATGGCGGACAAGTAACAATTTTCAAATAAGAAACCGGTCTTGAAGATAGAAACAGGTATTGTAACACTTATTTCATATCACCATTACTTAGAAATTGCTGGGAATAATAAGTTATGACCAGATATGCAAAAAGAAAGTTGAAATATTCCTGGAACGAAATTTTTAATTTGCTCCCATACGTTGAATGAGATCGATTCGTAACCCTAAATGGAGCACAAGCGGAATGAGGGTTACGTTATCATATCTAAACTGAGCTCAGCACAGTGACAGTTACTGACACACTTCCATTTTCAATGGCAGAATTATTAGTTATTAATACAAAAGAGACTGAGAGTGAGTAGTGACATGAATGAGTAAGTCAATGCCACATGAATTCTAGCTGATTCAATTTCCAATAATGTAACAGTTTCTCATTGCAATGTCTTATAGCTGCGGAACCATAGCTCTTTAGGTCCTTGTTTTTTATTTTTTTTATTTCCGAACCTACATTTTTTTGTATCAGTAAAACGGTACGTGGTTAAATTGCCCCACTGCAAAATTGCCCCCGTCACTATCGCCCCCACATTAATCAAAATTGCCCCCACATTTAAAAATAAATAAATATTAAATAGTTATTTATTATTAGTTTTGACAACAACATTCTGATAAGGAATAATTGAGATAATATAATTACAGTATAGATAATAAAACTTACAGTACATTAATCGGAAACGTAATTGTTTAATTTTGTCGGTTCAGTGAGGGTAATTATTTGTGTCCATGTAATAATTAATTTCTTCTCACACTTTCCCTTTTTGCTAGTGCAATAAAATGCTTCATTTGACATGAAGTCATTTGATATTGTAAATATCAAAAGATAAATATTCGATGTTATTTTACGATTTACATAATTTTTAATGATAAAATTGCAACTGATCAATGCTGATATATTATACGATACCGATTGTACGACGTCACGGGCAGGATAAATCTGAGAATGGATTATGCCTTTTGTCTCTTCCACATTGAAGAGTTTTAAAAAATGGCGATCCCCATTATTTGGTGCTACAGGCAACTTCAATCACCAAATTCTACCTTACAGAAGTTACAGTATACTATTTTTAGCATTCATTTTATTTTAAATGTCTTTTATTTACTGTCATTTAAATTTTCACGCCAACTTGTAACTAAGACCATGGCCTTTTCCTTTAAGTTTAATTATGTGTTTGATAGTATTTGCCGAAAAAAACACTTTCACCCATATGCATGCAATCATACAACAAATATGGCCACCGATATCAGTTCTTGTTTGTGATTGGCCAGTTATAAAATATCTTCTTTACACCATTTGGCTGAATTAATTGAAATTTGGTAGGAAGCACCTATGGAGGGTTCTGTATAAAGTTTCCTCAAAACAAAATGACAGGTGAGTGTCACAGGCTCAGTGCACTGAGACTCTAGTTTGGAAACCATATTCCTTCCAGTGCCCCAATATCTTTTGCATCTGATAGTGGATCATACAGCTTTGGGTCATATCTTTTCACAACAATATATAAATCTAAACAACTGAAAACAGTCTTCGTATACGTAATGAAATATGAATTTACTAGTCAGAATCAAATCCTTGAATTTATTCTTATATAGTTCTTAAAAAGAGCTGAAAAAATTACTGGTTCATACACAGTTTTGCTGGTCTTGGGCCAGAGGACTGCCTCTCATGGTGAGGACTGTGAAAAGATATAAGGTGTTTATTGATAATTTGTTTACAATGTTCTTTAAAAAACTTACCATTCTGACTTAAAACTGGAAGTTCCACAACCTTTCACTTTATAAAATAATTATGAACCCCTGATAGGTAAAGAGAATGCCAGTTGAGTTTTCAATTATTATGATTTTTAATTATTCTTTAAATTATTTTTCAGACAACAGGATTAACAGGTCTTGCTGCTGACCCACTTGCACCGCAGGTAACACACACACACACACACACACATACAGTGACATATAAAAGCAAAGTAATGATTCAACAAATAAGATCATGTTGAATGTCAATATGGCAGCTGCCGTGACGGTGGGAAATAGATAATGTTTCATTTTGGCATACCCAATCAATAGCTTTCTGTGATTCTTTTAATCAGAAAATGCAGTTTATTACCTTTTCAATAAGTGTTATTACTGTTTTATAACCCTACATTATGATTGGGTTTCCTTCACCTTTAAGTTTTGGTTTGGTTTGTTTTATGGTGTTTAATGCCACTTCCAACAATATTTCAATTATATCGTGGCAGTCACTTTTATTTGTGGAGGAAACCGGAGGACACAGAGAAAACCACCGACATGTTGCAAGTCACTGAAAAACTTTATCACATAATGTTGTACACATCACCCTGATGGAGATTTGAACTCACAACATCAATGGTTATATGCATTGATTGTATAGGTAGTTGTAAATTCATGATGGCCCCTTCATCACCTTTAAGCATCTACAAGATGTCATAAAAAAAGAGGTAAATGACACGTAAACAAGGAAAATAATGGAGAGCCAGAGGAGGAGCAGCTTGTGTGACATTCAAATTTGACCTTCTTTTTTTTTTAGCTCACCAGGCCAAAGGCAATGTGAGCTTTTGCCATCACTTGGTGTCTGTCGGCCGTCCTTCGTACGTCATAAACTTTCACATTTAAATCTTCTCCTGAAACTTCTGAACCAGTTAAGCCAAATTTGGCTGGGACGGTCCTTGGTAAATCCCCTTTCCTAATGGATAACATTTAATGGACCAAAAGTTTTGAAATTAATTGTCACAGTTCGTATATATCATATATTAATATACATCTAGAAAAAAAAATGTTGATTTGAAAACTGGATTTTTAAGAATTTTTTTTCTGGATATTTATAGAAGTCAAACGGACTACAGTTTAACTTATATTTTGGCTTTTCTTGTAAACTTTTTCCTTCAGCTGATTTATACCGATTTTGCATATGTTGAGAAAAGAAAATCACATTAAAATCATCCCAGAAACTTAAGCTGAAATGATTTTTTGATCCATTATCGCTGCCATTACTATTGGCAGAAATTTCAAAAAGCGAAAAAAAGGAGCCGCTGAAATTTTTCTATGAAATTTAGAAGTCATATTGAAAACCAATACAAGTGAGCGATTACATGCTCCTGAGAGCCTCTAGTTTTATTTTTCAGAAACTTCAAAGGTTATATAAGGCCACACTGAAAGCTCTAGGAAGTATGCCAGGATCCTATCCTTACCGCCGCAGCACTGAACAGCTAATTAATGATAGATTGAATATTATTCACACAGTAAGTTATGACAAATTTGTGCAGTAGAAAGCTAGTTTTTTCCCAAACGTGTCCGACCATTAGTATTTTTCGTTGAAAAAAAATCAAACACATTCTTCATATTTTTAAATCAATATAGTAAATTTGCAATCTATACATTAGTATACAAGATATGCATAGAATCATTAATATTGAACATAATTTTGTCTTTAATATATTTGAATATTGAATAATATATTTTTCTGCAAATATTATAGACACATTATAGCTGTTTGCAACAATATTTTAGTGATTTGGTGGCAGTTGGTTTCAATTTTCAGTGAAACCTGTCTTTTTGCCACCCATGTATTGTGTTTTCAAGACAGATGGTATATCAAGAGAGCTTTATTCTACATAGTTAGTGAAGAGTTATTTCTTTTTAAAGTGGTCTTCGAAAAAAGGGTAATTATGGCTCCACTTCACCGAAGGGAGACAACTTGTTTTACCTCAAATTCATCTTCTTCCGTTTCCGCTTCTTCTAATTCAACTTTTTCCGGGGCAGAACTTTGTCTTTGTCTGAAGATGCAGGAGCTTCATATTTTATACTGCTGTCAGGGCTTTCATTTGAAGCCGGTTGCCGCCGAAATTCAACGTCTACACTTCACTCTGTCGCCGGCTACTTTTTATGTATCAAGGATAAAAAATGCGTAATCCCATAATAATGTGGGTTTGTTGTATAAAAGAGCCCTTTTGATCTCCTATTTGTCCATAATTTATTTTGATTAAAACTAAAGTGAAATGCCAGATCAAAACTCTTTTATTGTATCATCTATCGTTGTTTCATGATATGATGAAGTTCAAGGACATTGACAAAATTAAAGTCACAATCTCAGAAACACTTTAATGAATGAAAATATTAATAGTTGAAGCATAAGAACAAGAATCACTCCGGACCATACACGTAACAATTATCGGATATCAATTTGGCACCAAATCTAAACTTGTCTTTTTATGTGCAAAATACAATAGAGGACTTGATTTAGGCTTTTGGGAAATATTGAAACCTTTGAAATGGACAAATATTACAAGCTTTTTCATGACAAATGGTTGAAAAGATCCACTGAAATTTTTATTTCTCTGTGAATTAAATAAAATAACTTGCTTTATTTATATAAAAAAATAAATTCTACAAAATGTTTACTTCAAACACAGGCGCTTGTGTAGAGTCAAAAATATGTTCGCTATGTACCTAAAATACCACAAGGCCGGACTCACTCCTACTACCCCTGTTACTTCACCCGCTATTTCCCTTGTCAAAATGTTGATAGGACACATCGCCTACTGATTTGCATCTATAGTGAAATGATTTTTCTTCAAGGAAAACCTGTTTTTTTATACCTTCCTACCATCTACATCCCCATTACTAACAGATAATCTTTTGATTTTGTTGAAATTGACACGTCCGTGGCTGCAAAAGTAGGTCACCTGACATCTTTCCGCCTTTTCGGTCGTTCACAGGTTTTATCATATATAAATACTAAACAGTAAAAACATTCCAAATTCAAATTACAAGGTGCCAAAATATAAACTTCTCAGATATGTTTCGTAATGCAATGATAAAACCCAAGAACGATCGAAAGGCGGAAAGATGTCAGGTGACCTACTTTCACTTTTGCAGCCACGGACGTGTCAATTTCAACAAAATCTGAAGATTATCTGTAAATTCTCATGTTTCAAGGCATCAAATGACGCTCTCACGCCACCCCCATTATTCTCACACTCGCACAAAAATCGACGAATGGGAATATTTCAGTAAAAATAAAGCTTCCTAAACAGAACTAAATACGGAAATTCGAATCAGTTAGTGAAGCTGCTGTATATAATACAAAATTTTATTCCAAGAAGAGTTTGAAGATACCAAAGTGGTAAAATTTAGAATCCATAAATCGATGAAGAACAGACTAACACAATGGCCAAAAGTAAAAGTACAAAAGGACAAACATTGATCTACAAAACATACTTACATACACATAAAACGATGATCTATACAAATGATACATGTAGCGGCAAAAATCCAGGAAAGGCTTCACGCTCTCACAGACACTTTGTATGTGTGGTTTGGTCTCGGGAATTTACAAATGTAGTTTTGCTCATCGTGGTGAAGCTGATATAAAGTGACAATGTGATAACTCAGTTTAAGGTAGGGTACTGGTGTTTTCATCATATCTTTTAATTGTTTAATGAAATACAAAGTAGAACTAAATAGGGGAAAAAAGACATCAACCTGTCAAAATGTTTATAAAATTTAGTTTATTCATTTTATGTGGTTTTATTTATTGTCTGGATGGTGTAGGAATTTTGTATTTATACCATCGGTTGATGGAAATTTTTCAAATTTGACCAAAACTGTGATGTTTTGTTTTGTAGGAGTCAGATCCAGTACAATTAGAAAAGAAGATAAATGGTGGACAACTCGAGGAACTTGTTTTACAGGTAAGCTTCTTATTTATTTGTTTGTCTATTTACAAGTTGTACCAGGGATGTAAATAAACAAATTTTCATTTTCATTTTTCTTAGATATGATACTACACATTTGATCATGGAAGGCCCTCTATAAAGATTGCTCATTTGGTTCTGATCCATTAACAAATATGGCCACCATAGACAATTCTTGTTTCTGGTTGGTCATTATATTTCTAAAAATATTCTTCTCTGAAACCACTTTGCTAAATGAACCGAACCTTGGTAAGAAGCATCTAACGCAGGTCCTCTATTAAGATTGTTCTTATCGTTCCGATCTGTTTACAAACATGGCCATCAGAGGAAATTCTTGTTTCTGGTTGGTCAATTTAAAAAAATCTTCTCTGAAAATGCTTTACCAAATAAACTGAAACTTGGTAAGAAGCAACTAATAAGATTGCTCATATCATTCCGATCTGTGTACAAACATGGCCACCATAGGGCCAAAACTAAAAATAGGTTTGTTTGCTGTTGGCCGACCGACTCTCCAAAATTGGGGCCGACCCAAATTTTTTTATTGCAGTTGTAACAATTTTTTTTCTTCTTTCCGTTTTGCATTTGCAGTAAATCCGGATTTGTACTTTTCTCGTTTGATCCGTATTTTATTGTAACCGGAACTTGTTCTAGATTCTCGGAAGTACTCGTATATTATATGCATATTTTTTCTCAACAAAAAAAAAAGCCTACCTACCTACCCTCCCCTTCTAAGTATTATGGGTAGGCAAACAGCAAACAAAGATATTTTTAAGTCTGGCCTAGGCAATTCTTGTTTCTGGTTGGTCACTTTCTAAAAATCTTCTCCTCTGACACCACTTTGCCAAATGAATTGAAACTTTGTAAGAAGCATCTAAGGAAGGTCCTCTATTGAGAGTGCTCATATCATTCCAATCTGTTAACAAACATGGCTACCATAGGCAACTGTTGTTTCTGGTTTGTCAATTTCTAAAAATCTCCTTTGAAACTGCTTGGCTAAATGAACCGAAACTTGGTAAGAAGCATCTATGGAAGGCCCTCTAGTAAGATTTCTCCTATACTTCCGCCATGTTAACAAACGTTGTCTTGTTTTTGACCATGTAGTTAGAAATAGTGTCTTATATGAGTGGAAAGCAGGTAAAATACAGGCTTTTAATAAAGTTTTGTTTTTGTTTCTTCACAGGCAGAAAGAGAATTTCATTTGGCTAAGAACATGTTAATATGGAAAACCTGGGAACCTCTTATAGAAGAAGCACCTAAGAATCAATGGAAATGGCCAGTTTAACAGATATTAACTTTAGATAGTGTTTATATTGTGTTTAAATAATGATAATAAAAATTACTTTTTTGTTATATTTTGTAAAACAAAGAATATTGAAATGTCAATCTTTATCGAGATCGTCGTGGCCGCGATCATATGGTAGTTGGATTTACAACAACCTTTGCAATCAGTGCCTATCACCACTGAAGTTGTTAATTCAAATCCCGCTCAGGCGAGGTGTACTCGATACAACATTATGTGATAAAGTTTGTCAGTGACTTGCAACAGGTCAGTTATTTTCTCCGTGTCCTGCGGTTTCCTACACCAATAAAACTGACTGCCACAATATAACTGAAATACATTTTTGTATTGTTGAAAGTGACGTTACACACTATCAAACAAACAAACAAACAGTCTTGATTAACTCATACTGAATGGAAGTAAAATAAAAAACCCAAAGTGTGATTCTGTCACTAAAAAGTGAAATGATGTGTCACCCCCTGCTGACAAAAAAGGAGCCAATTTCAAAGATGCTTATGCATTACAGTGTTCTCAAAAACTTTTAGTAGACACCTTGTAGTCATTACAGAAGACTAAATGTTTCCTCTCTTCCCAACTCTCCATACTTTTCCAATGACAATCTAAACCGTTGCTCCGGTTGTCTTTATTTCTTCATAGTTTGAACATTGTTGAACTAGTCTTGAATATACATGAAATATTACCACTGGATGTTAACCACCAATAAATTTCCTCTTCCTGAATATAGCTGAAAAATTGCTCGCTGGACGTTAAACACCAATCAATCAATCAATCAAAACAATCAATTTCATGCTCTATTTGACTGATTTGTGATACAGTTTATGTGTTATATCCTTCCGACTCATGACTTAGGGGTTTATCTATGAGTTTAAAAGGTAAAACTTTAAATCATTTGTATATTCCAAAGACAAATAATATTTAAAGTATTGTATATTATATAAAAAATTGGTATTTGTGGCTTCTCCGCTAAGCACGCAGCATGAAGGAGAAAGAGCAAAGACTGGTTGACTCGAAATCAGAATAATGTGTCCGAGTGGAGCGACATGACTACCTGCGTACTGTTGTTTCAGTGAGCTAGCACTATAAAATTCCACTCGTCATCATCTCATTGAAAATTAACTTGTTCTTGCCATGGTATTGGCGTTAAACAACAATCACTCACTCACTCACTATATATATATGTATATATAATATAAAGTCTAAGGGAATTGACCAACCAGAGAGCTTAATGAGTAACGGATGGTCGAGACATGATGATGCAGCATAAATAAAATAAATTATAGAAGTCTAGAAGATGGTGCAACGATACCGATAAAGATGTTACAAAAAATATATTGACAAAATTTTTGATCAACAAATGACCTTCTTCAGTGTCTATCTAAATTAGACTGAGTTTGTAAAGATTAGATGGTATAATTACAACTCACTTTTAAAATACAATGTAGTCTGGTGACAAAGTGTGACGTATTAAAAATCTTCAACTCCCTCATTTCACTGTAAAGATAGGATTGTATACCAACCAGTGTTAATTATACCATCCTTTCATAAACAAACACCCATTCCTTTACAATATCTGTCCTGTATTATTTTGTGACTTTAGTAACTTACTCTTAATTGATACAAGTAAAATACATAAACAGAAATAACGTAGTATACCTACATTGTAGGTACAAATGTACCTATCCAATGCCTAAGTTAAAAATCTGGAAAAAACATGTTTCACTGGGGTCCAGTATTTTTCAAAATCTTTTAAATTGTTATTGTTTTTGGCTATACAAAAAATGTATATTGTTCAAGTGAATAGTAATTTTTAATTCGATACTTCAATTCTATGATATTTGGAATTTGTTCTTTTAGTTTACATATATACATATAATTTTTAGCTATTAAATACAGGATCAGCAAGTTAAACTTTCTTCTTAAAATCCAAACAATTATTGTTTTTTGTGAAATTCAATATTGTGAAAATACATGTAGCATTTAAGACAGTCATAGAAAGCTCTCAGGAAAGGAAATATCAAAGGACAATTAAAAAATAATTAAGGATTGATCTCAATTTTTTTTCGGTTCATGAAGAAATAAACTCAAAAACGTGGTACACACTGTAACCTGCAAAGCGGGTTAAGCAAGGGTGTGTACCACATTTTTTAGTTTATTTCGAATGAACCGAACAAAAAATTGTGATAAATCCTTATAAATTAATTCCTAATTCATTTTTTCTTGTCATAAAAATATTTTGATGGATAATAATTGCTTAAAAAGAATTAAAATTAAAAATTTTCCCAATTCAGACCCCTACATGTGACTTCCGGTTAAAAATTGTGTTTATGGAAAATAACATTAATTTTTTTATCCAATCAAAATCTCTTAAACACATCAAATTAATTTATATGTTCAACCGTTTCATCTTCAACATTGCAAAATGAGCACAATTTTGAGTCTTTAATATGAATTTTGAATAAAAAGATATTAGTAGGTATAACTCTATGTAAAAATTGATACTGAAAATTGATCAGATATGTATCCCTACAACACTTTAAGAATTTGAAAATATATAGACCAGTCTGCAATGTCAATCCCAAGTATTTCTTCCCATTTCAAAAATTTTTGAATGGGAAGATGAGTTAATGTCTTCAGTAAAGAAATATATACAAACTTTAAACTTTTTGTATTTATTAGTCTTTCTAAAAAGTCATCTTTTGGATGAAAATTTTCTGTATTGATATTATTAATGTTGTCTTTTAAACACTTTAATATCAGTAGGAATGTTTGAGAGTAATAAGTGATTAACGATATTTTTTAAAACGAGAGGACTTTTCTCAGTCATCTCTCATCAAAGGGCAAAGTCCTGAGATGAGAGATGACTGAGAAACGTCCTCGAGTTTTAAAAAACATCTTTAATTATTTTATCGCTATTTTGTATTCTTAATTAAATAATTTTTGTTGAGATACTGACATTTTTTTAAACACAATTACTATTTTATCGTTAATCACTTATTATCAAGGATTTGGTAATGTGACGTCACTAAGTTATAATGTCATATTAGAAAACAGCAATAATACTACGTACGTGCATCCTTGACAATGCTTAGTTACTAGCGATAATTTTCCATCTCACTCTACTAGCGTGAGATGGGAAATTCTCAGATAGCAAGATCAAAGGAAAACACCGCAAAATAGTGATAATGTGTAATATCAATTGAAGTTGTTACTTTTAACAAGAGCAACGCAAAGCGTGGCGTATCCCCTCGCCTAAAAATTTGACCCGGTGGCCTTGACCTTTGATCTTTAAAATCAATAGGGTTCCAGATTCTCTTAAGAACTAAGTATGTACCAAGTTTGGTCAAAATCCATTGAAGGATGTTGATTCTAGAGTGTTCACAAGGATGTTACACGGTAAAAAGTTGACCCAGTGACCTTGAAAATCAAAAGGGCTCCAGATTTTCTTAAGGACCAAGTTTGGTCAAAATCCATTGAAGGATGTTAGGCAGTACAAATTTGACCCGGTGACCTTGAAAATCAATAGGGTTCCAGATTTTCTTAAAGACTACGTATGTACCAAGTTTGGTCAAAATCCATTGAAGGATGTTGATTCTAGAGTGTCCACAAGGATGTGACGGACAGTAGCGTTACTATATCCCTTCGCAACTTCGTTGGCGAGGGGATTATTAATGTCTTAATCTTTTCAAAGGTCAGTATCCATGATATGATTTAAGTTTGTTCCACCTGCATTTTTCAGTGGTAATTATACCATCCTATCTTTACAGTGAAATGAGGGAGTTAAAGATTTTTAGTACGTCACACTTTGTCACATGACTATTTAGTGAGTTGTAATTATACTATCTAATCTTTACAAACTCAGTCTAATTTTGATAGATGCTGAAGAAGGTCATTTGTTGATTGAAAATTTTGTCAATATATTTTTTGTAACATCTTTATCGGTATCGTTGCACAATCTTCTAGACTTCTATATATATATTCATCACCATCTGAAGAAATGTACTGACAAAAGATGTACATTTTGTATGACATGTCAGAGTTTAATAGAAGGAACCTCCTTTACATTTAAGAATGGACGGACTTTTACAGTTATGCAAGATATATCATGCAAAACTAAGAATGTTGTATACACAATTATTTGCTCTAATTGTGGAGAATTCTATGTAGGTGAAACAAAAACTGAATTACAGATTCGAATGACTCTTCATAGACAACAAACAAGTCACCAGGACCTTACTATAATAAGAGCTAATGAACATTTCCATCGTTCTTCTGGAGGACATTTCCAAATATTCCCACTGTATAAAGTTAATACAGAGGGTGATTTTTTAAGAAGAAGAAAAGAAACTTTATTAATTAATATTCTTAAACCTACGTTAAATGATAAATGACTTTAAAGATTTTCGTTAATCTTACAATTACTTTAAAGATTTTTATTAATCTTATAATAACTTTAAAGATGTTCATTAATTTATAAGTAATATAGTTTACGCACGAAAACGTAATATCATAGTCTCCCTTTATATTGTTAACGTCATACCATATGTACACTTATAAACATTGTACCTGAAGATCTGCAACAGCAGTAAGAATGTTGTGAAAAATCTGTCTCGTTCTTTATTTTATTAATTTCTTTTATATGTACCAGCATATGGATTTCATTTGACTTTTTAATATACATATATATATATACATGTATGTCTGAAAATTAAACCAAACTGTTAGAATTAGATTTTTGTTCTTCCCTCGACAGGATTTGAACTCACACCATTGATACACTGCAGCACCATTCACTTAGCCTTACGTCCAGCGCCCTAGACCACTCGACCACATCTGCTCCTTAAAAAAGGAGCTTCAATAATCTTAGTGTTACCTTGTCTCATAAGGAAAATCTAGAGATAGACATAAAACATGTGCATAAGCGTGTGTAGATGGTACATATATACTTAATATTATAATTTGACAGCAATCTAACTCAGCAATTTTTAATATATTGTATAGGATAATGAAGAATTCATTATACAGTCACAGGAAATAAAGTATATTATACAAACGTCTAAGCAAGTGACAACCATACAATATATCTGTCCCACTGGATCTCAAAGTTACTTGTGATATTAGGTTAATACTAAATATTAAAAATAGGTCTGAAAATTAAACCAAACAGTGTTAGAATTAGAATTTTGAGCTGTCAAATTTTTGTTCTTCCCTCAACGGGATTTGAACTCACACCATTGATACACTGCAACACCATTTGCTTAGCCTTGCGCCCAGCGCCCTAGACCACATCGGCTCCTTAAAAAAGGAGCTTCAATAATCGTAGTGTTACCTTGTCTCGTAAGGAGATAGACATAAGACATGTGTAGATGGTACATATATACTTATAAATATTATAATTTGACAGCAATCTAACTCTGCAATTTTTAATATATTGTATAGGATAATGAAGAATTCATTATACAGTCACAGGAAATAATATTCAGTTATTTAATGGTTGCGGGTGCAATAAACTGGAATATTTGCCCTGAGGTCCTGGGAATTACCAAAGGTTTTATTGCACGAGGCCATTGGCCGAGTGTAATAGAACCTTTGGTCATTCCCAGGACCAAAGGGCAAATGTTCCAGTCTATTGCACCTGAAACCATTAAATAACTGATTTATTACCTAATACTTTACCAAGAAAGTGTTTTTCTTTATGTCAGCAAAACATTACCAAGTCCTAATTATTTATATTTATACTGCATACATCTCCTTGGCCTTCAATAAATATAGTCGATTAAACAACAAATTATTTGATTGGCCAATTGGGAAAACTGAAAGCCAATCAGAAATCGTGTTCAAAGGTCAACTCGGGTCGGTGCTATAGATGCCACGTGCAAAATATTGCACAGTGCAATAGTTCATCTGGAGTGCAATAGATCGACAGGCCCATTTTAATAGCGAAAAATATATAATACTAAAATTTGACTCAATAAAACAGAAAAATACACTTTATTAGGTAATAAAGTATATTATACAAACGTCTAAGCAAGTGACAACCATACAATATATCTGTCCCACTGGATCTCAAAGTTACTTGTGATACTAGGTTAATACTAAATATTAAATATACGTCTGAAACTTAAGCGAATGGTGCTGCAGTATATCAATGGTGTGAGTTCAAATCCCGTCGAGGGAAGAACAAAAATTTGACAACTCAAAAATCTAATTCTAACACTGGTTTAATTTTCAGATGTATATTTAATATTTAGTATTTTCCATTTTATGGAAAACAACCTTTCAATGAACTGACTTAACAAAATGTTTCTTGACACAATACAAATATGAAAATAAACTGTTAACATGGAGAAAATGGCCTAATAAAATTTACCGGTTTTTCCCTCCGCCATGTTGGGATGATCGTAACTGCAGTTACGATCATCACGTTGATGCCAGTGAAAGATAGGATGGTATATATATCACTAATTTTACTGCTTCTGTGTGTACATATATCACTAATTTTACTGCTTCTGTGTGTACATATATCACTAATTTTACTGCTTCTGTGTGTACATATATCACTAATTTTACTGCTTCTGTGTGTACATATATCACTAATTTTACTGCTTCTGTGTGTACATATATCACTAATTTTACTGCTTCTGTGTGTACATATATCACTAATTTTACTCATTCTGTGAGTACATATACCACATATTTTTTTTAATTATTTGGAGACTCTATAAGATCAGCTCAAAATATTTTGCTATCAAAAGCAGTTCAGACATTCATTAAGAATAGTAGGTGATTGACTGATGGAACATAACCCCATCTCTTTTAACTTATCTGCTATCAGTTGTTTTTTTCTATACATGTATTTTAAATGCTTATACACGAATTGTCCGTCATGCTTTCTGTCAGACCTATTTTTATATGATACTGGAGAGAGCTTTATATAAGTTGTAAATCTTGCATTCAATCATATTGTATATATTTCACAATAAAATATGTTTACATCATTCTTCCAATCAAATAGAAATATCTATCTTATGAGGTCTGCCACGATATAGCTGAAATACTGCAAAAGTTGTAGTTAAACAACAATAAATCAATCAATCAATTCATCATGAGGTCTGCCAATAAATAATTTATAAAACTACCACTTTTCAGATAATTTAATAATATCTACATTCAATGGATGTATCTCAATAATTAATCAACAACATAACATGATTACTAAAAATCTACGGTAGTCAATAATTTGGTAAACAATAATATTACAATAATAAACAATGATTGCATTAATTTAACGTCAGCAACATTTTGCAACAAAAAAAAACTCCCATAATTATTAAGTACAGGCTCACATAAACATGAATCACTCACCTGGTCAGGAGTATTTTCTAATAAAAACATAGATAAATAAGTTAGTGCATAAGACAAATTCCTGGAATAACTTTTATCAGGTACGTACATAGTCTAAAGATTTAAAAAACAAAATATTAAAATAACTTTTATCAGGTACGTACATAGTCTAAAGATTTAAAAAAACAAAATATTAAAATAACTTTCATCAGGTACGTACATAGTCTAAAGATTTAAAAAAACTAAATATTAAAATAACTTTTATCAGGTACGTACATAGTCTAAAGATTTAAAAAACAAAATATTAAAATAACTTTTATCAGGTATGTACATAGTCTAAAGATTTAAAAAACCAAAATATTAAAATAACTTTCATCAGGTACGTACATAGTCTAAAGATTTAAAAAAACAAAATATTAAAATACCTTTTATCAGGTACGTACATAGTCTAAAGATTTAAAAAACAAAATATTAAAATAACTTTTATCAGGTACGTACATAGTCTAAAGATATAAAAAACAAAATATTAAAAAGTCATCAGGTACGTACATAGTCTAAAGATTTAAAAAACAAAATATTAGAAAGTCATCAGGTACGTACATAGTCTAAAGAGTGCCGAAACATTGATTACTGGGCGTATGATACCCTGGGGGACTAATAGTGATAATAATAAAAACGTAGATAATTATCAAATTCTGTGCACACAACATATGATTAAGAATTGCCTCACTATTATCTATTGTAGCATATGTTAACTATTAAAGTCTCATGTCTTTACCCAATATACCCTGGGATATTCATCCACACGAAATTGAATATTCATTTCACAAATAATGATTCATGCTAAATACAACTGCCTTTTCATTCCTGGTTCCTAAGAAGATGACTTCAAAATTTTCCCTTTCAACCCATTGTAAATTGACAACACCCAGGACTTGGATTCAAATAAACCATGTGACCTTCATTTGCATAAATTTGAATGTACCTATCATAATAATGACATTCAAGAAAATATTGTTGTATTTCTATAACTGACTCGTGAGTAGAAGTTTTGTTAAAATGTACTTAATTTCCCCTTTATGCCTCCCTACCAGCCATTTCTCTTGGGTGATTCACATTATTTGTACAAGTCTGAATCTCTTCTCTCCAGGGATCATTCTAGACAAAGGATGCCAAGTGACAGCACAATTTTACTTGGCCTTTAATGAGCTTACAACACAGAACATCACAGATCTTATCTACTGAAAGACTAATAGTAATTATATTACAAATACAAAATTAAATTGTTTATAAAATATTGGCCGATATGATGTCACTTTGGTCTCTTACTAATCTTCTAGTAATATTTAATATTAAAAACTTGGAAGCTGTTTCAGTCTAAATATAATGAGATTTCTGTTGTATCTTTTTAATATTTTTTCTTAGGTAATACACTAACATCTAACAACATCCTGTATAGGGTCATGTCAGGGTTCATATTTTCAACCAACCAATCAGCAATGAGCCTACTAAATCTTTATGTATCAAATCCTAGTACAAGCAAGAGCTGTTGTCCAATTGGTCAATATTTTTAACTGTCTTCCATATGATTGGACAGTCAAAGATGAATGAAAGGTCACATGACATGACCCAAAACAGGATGTTTTTAGATCCTAGTATATCACCATAGAAACAAAAACAAATAACCGATATATTAAATATTTTAATTAAATTTAATTAAACAAAATGTTTCTTCATGGAGATTATATCGTCGAAATTTTTTGCAATACTTTGTTTACATGTAATTTTAATTAGATTGGAAGCTTTTTATTACATGCACTAATGCTACCAAAGTTGATTATTCTATTTTTAACATAATGAAATAAATCATGATCATTCAAATATGAAATGAAAATGTATGAAATTATGGTCCATTGCATATGCATGATTTCAATATTTTTACTGTTGCATAAAATATGAAATGAAAATGTATGAAATTATGGTCCAATGCATACAGATGCATGATTTCAAATTTTTTTACTGTTGCATAATAATCAAAATAAAATAAATACCAATAATTTTTTCCCATCCACATTTAAGACTTAACATGTACAAGCTGATAACAGTTTATATACTTGCATACTACAATATTTTATAGTACATGTATAACCTTGTACACACACCATTTGTATTTCTTCAGACTTTTCTAACTACAGTGATGCCAGCATCACATCTATGAGTATTCATTGGAGTTTCTAACACTGACCATTTACCTGTCATGGGGTCATAACTTTCTACTGTGTTTAGAAGAGTATTACCATCATACCTATATGACAATAAAAATAAAATTCTGATTTAATCACTCAAACTTGAAATGATGAGATAACAATTATATGGCCTGCTTTATACAGCCCAACACAATCTCACATAATACTGGGGGCTATCGTGGCCATGATCGTATGAGAGTTGGATTTATAACTACCTATGCAATCAGTACCTATCACCACTAACCTTGTGAGTTGAAATCCAGCTCAGGCGATATATGAGTCAGTGGCTTTCTCCGGTTTCCTCCACGAATAAAACTGACAGCCACAATATAACTGAAATATTGTTGAAAGTGGCATTAAACACCATAAACCAACCACCACATAATAATGCACAAAATAAATAATCAATCCTTTACCATTTTTGTCTGAATCAACAAATTTTACTTATTTCACTGTCTTCCATTACCTGTAGTCAAAATTAAAATTTGTGATAGTCAAATATTTAAATAGAGTATTACAGTTATCTCCCCTACTATGATGTTAAATATTATCTAACAGTCACTTAGAAAGATTTTATTCTAATTGTTGTAAAATGACCATATGTAAATCTCAGCAATTGGTATAATACCTTCAAAAATTAATATATCATGGGGCATGGTCTACTTGTTACTACATTTATCTTGTTTTTGTATAAGTAAGTCTCCCAATAAAGTGATATTCTCAAATTAGCATGTAATCAAAAACTACCTTATAATTAGTAATAAACCATCTGCTTATCATTTAATAATCATTCATTTATAGTTTGGAATCATTCATTTTTGTAGTTTCTGATGAGATGATTTCACAACATTTTCCTATAGGGTTCCATAGTAAGTATGTCCTGTGATAGTGACTATTTTGGATTTACAATTAACACACTTTGTAAAGGACTAATCCAATGATTATCCATGTACATTATTTGCACAAGCTTTAGAAACAGGTAGATAAGCAAGTTTTTGGTAATCTTTTATGCCCTGTTTTGCGAGTGGAAATTAATTTGATATTTACCGACAATGTACATATATTGTATTTATCCTGCAATGTCAAAAAGGCCAAAACAACAGCCAAATTGTCTAAAAATAACAAACAAATGTCGTTCTAATCATTTTTGATGGTGTTCTGTATGATGTTCACACTTATACTGTTACCTTTTTTTTTTTATCGTCGCTCAACATGATTCAGGTACCAGAAAAACTATATCTTAGTCAGTGACCATATATAACAAAAAGTCATCCAGTCAATGCAAATTCATTGCTCAAATAGAACCAGCGCAGGATAAATGTATATATTACATCAGAGACATACAAGAAATGTGCAAGTTTCTTTAATTTTACTGCTATATTCGTATATATCTATATTTTCAAGTAAAAAATTTATGATTTATAGTCTGATATATGTGGTACCGATGAAACCATTTGTCAGTTCTTACTTACCCTGCAACAACTAACAATTTCCCTCTGAGTACACAAGCACCAACATAACACCTGGGAACAACCATTGGTTGTAGTGAAATCCATTGTTGTGTATGTAGGCTGTATGATTCTACACTAGACAGGTGATCTGTTCCATCATATCCACCACATACAAATATTTGATCATTTAATACTGAGACTCCTGCTCCTGTTGTAGAATTAAAATAAAAAACAAAATAAACCACAGTCAGAACAGTTCCGAAGTTTAATTAAAAAATTGTAGATGTACAAATAAAATTTTGTATTATACATGATCGTATCATATTCAATCCTACTTAAAAATACTTTATGGAAGGTCTTCCCGTAGATATTAATAACTTTTAAAATATATATATAGAAGTCTAGAAGTTTGTGCAACGATAAAGATGTTACACATAATATATTGACATAATTTTCGACCATAGACTTCTATAATTCATTTTGTTTCTGCTGCATCGTCATGAATGACAGTCAAGAATGAAATTTCTGGTTGTATATCATTATAGGAAATTCAACATTAAAAATCAGTAATGCACCAAAGGTGCGAAAGCGGAGTTGCGAACATATGGATGGACAATGCCTAGTTATATAACTCTGAACCTTAGACAATGTTCTGGTTAAAAAGTATCAAATTACTGTTCTATTTTTAGAAATTGTGATATTGACCTTTGACCCACAAACCTCAAGTTCATGAGACTTGTTCCTCTAAGCATGAGGCATGTGTGTACTTAGTTTCTTGTACTTGAGATATTGTGTGGAAACAAAAAAAAGTATCAAATTTTTGTTCTATTTTTAGAAGTTGTGACCTTGACCTTTGACCTACAAACCTCAATATCAATAGGCTTCCTCCTCTCACCATCAGGCATGTGTGTACAAAGATTCATTTAGATCCGACATTTCGTTCTTAAAATTAGAGGCTCAGTGCCAGACAGGGCTGAGGCTGTGTCGCTCACCTTTCATTCTGCTTTGAGGAAACTTAATACAGAACATTCCATAGGTGCTTCCCACCAAATATCGGTTCATTTTGTCAAAGCGGTTTCAGAGAAGAAGATTTTTTAGAAATTGACCAATCTAAAACAAGAATTGCCTGTGGCAGCCATGTTTGTCAATGGATCAAAACAAAATGAGTAATCTCTATAGAGCATCTTCCATAGATGCTTCTTACCAAGTTTCATATCATTTGGCCAAGCGGCTTCAGAGGAAAAGCTGTTTTAGAAATTGACCAATAAGAAACAAGACTTGCCTGTGGCAGCCATATTGTTAATGGATAGGGATGAAATGAGTAATCTTTATAGAAGACCTCCCATGTTTCGGTTCATTTGGCTAAGAGGTTTCAGAGAAGATTTTTATAAATAGGCCATTCAGAAACAAGAATTGCCTGTGGCGGCCATGTTTGTTAAGGGATCGGAACGAAATGAGCAATCACAACAGAGGACTTTCCATAGATGCTTCCTACCAAGTTTCAGTACATTTGGCCAAACGGTTTCAGAGGGGAAGAATCTAAAAAATCAGTCAATCAGAAACAAGAATCGCCTGTGGCGGCCATGTTTATTAACGGATCAAGACAAAATGAGCAATCTTTATAGAGGACCTTCCATAGATGCTTCCTACCAAGTTTTGGATCATTTGGCCAAGTGGTTTCAGAGGAGAAGATTTTTTAGAAATCGACCAATCAGAAACAAGAATTACCTGTGGTAGGCATTTTTGTTAATGGATCGGGACTAAATGAGTAATCGCTATAGAGGACCTCCAATAGATGCATCCTACCAAGTTTCGGTTCATTTGGCCAAGCGGTTTCAGAGGAGACTATTTTTTAAAATAGGCCAATCAGAAACAAGAATTGCCTGTGGGGGCCATGTTTGTCAATGGATCGGAACGAAATGAGCAATCACAGCAGAGGACTTTCCATAGATGCTTCATACCAAGTTTTGGTACATTTGGTCAAACGGTTTCAGAGGAGAAGAATTTTTAAAATCAGCCAATCAGAAACAAGAATCACCTGTGGCAGCCATGTTTGTTAATGGATAGGGACGGAATTAGCAATCTTTGTAGAGAACCTTCCATAGATGCTTCCTACCAAGTTTCGGTTCAATTGGCCAAGCGGTTTCAGATTGATTGATTGATGTTTAATGTCCAGCGAGCAATTTTTCAGCTATATTCAGGACGAGAAAAATTTAAATGCCACGGGAACTCGAAACAAGGAAATGTGATGGGTAGGGGTGGAGAATTTAGCCAGTGCAACAGGTCTCCTATGGGCCACTCATCATGAGCATAATGATCATAATGAGCTGTTACACTGGGTTCTTTAACGTGCGAAGAGGGTGGCAATCTCTCAACACGGGACCTCAGTTTTATTTACGTCTCATCCGAAGGACAGGTTGGTTGTCAATTTATACACCCTGCACAACCGACGGATGCCCCTTCAAGCCGAAGAAACCCTCGGTCCCATTTCTATACCCCGGGTTCCCGTGGGGTTGACCCTTTTAGAGGACTAGTGCCTCTAGTACAGAGAAACCTGGTGCCTATTCTACCCCGGCACCTCCTCTGGGAGGGGGTGCAAGCGGTTTCAGAGATTTTTAAAAATAGGCCAATCAGAAACAAGAATTGCCTGTGGCGGCCATGTTTGTTAATGGATCGGAGTGAAATGAGCAATCTTTACAGAGGACCTTCCATAGATGCTTCCTACCAAGTTTCAATTCATTTGGCTGAGGGGTTTCAGAGGAGAAGATTAAAATGTGAAAAGTTAAAGGACGACGGACGCCAAGTGATGGCAAAAACTCACATTGCCTTTGGCAAGGTGAGCTAAAAAGTATCTAATTTTTGCTATATCTGAGTTCGACTTCGTCGCAACTCGGCTAAAAAACTGAAAATTGTAAAAAAAGAATTTTTATTAAAAGATGGCAACTCCACACTAAAAAACCTAAATCTATTTAACATGATAGAGAGAATATTTACCTGAGCGTCTACAAGACATTGGAGATATATTGGACCACTGTTCTGTATCAGGATCATACTTTTCTGCCGAGTCTAGCAGGTTTATTCCATCATATCCCCCAACACAGTAAATATTGTCCCCTGCTATGACAAGACCCGCCCCTTCACGGCCTACTGCCATACCACTTAATGTTCTCCATTGGTCAGTTTTAGGATTATAACATTCCATACTAGTATGTCTGTTATAACCATCAAATCCTCCACACACGTAAATCTCCCCTGAAAATAAGATTTTATGTTTGAACTTACATTTTTGTTGTATATTGTCATGAATTGACATCTTTAAGATTGGTTAATTCAGACTTTCAGTTCCGGTCAATAATGATTCCAGTATAAGTGTTACCGCAGGGAAATTTTTTTTTACGAAACATGTCTGTCACTTTGTAATGCTGCATTATTTTTGTTGTTGTTTTGGTTTGTTTTATTAACAATTTACGCTTAATTACATGTTAGTGAGGTGTCTACTGCAAAGAGACCACACATTTAAAGTGACCGTTATGCTTGACTCTAATTATTGTACAGTGATATAAATACTGATGGCTACCCTTGTACAAAACAGTGTAGACTATCGCTGTTTATTTCTTTTTATAAATTATTGTTTCAAAAAGGAAATTAGGGTATCTAGATTTGGATATCTTTAAAGTAAACAAATGCATGTACCCAGTTGATAGAATTATCTATTCCTAAGAATGAACCTTTCAACAAACATGGACTAAAACTGTAAAGCTAATATGAAAATCGATATAAGCTACTATTTGTAGACTATTAACAACAATCTTATTTATAGAATTCTCAAGCAGTTAACAACTTAAAATCTTATCCTGTATGTTGTATTTAGTACATATAGCTACAAAGCCTTTATCATGAAGGGGCCCGGGTGGCTCAATGAGTTAGGTCGCTGGATTTAACAACTCATACAAGCCTATCACCAATACAGCATGGGTTCGCACCCGGCTTTGTAAATTACAAACTAGAGGCTCCCAGGAGCCTGTATAGCTCACCTGGGTATAATAACAACATCAATCAATAAAACTTGGCAACTCCGGTCAAAAAATAACAAATGTAGCCCTCGTCATTGCAGACTCCCCTCTTCAAAAAAATTTGGGCAGGGGTTCCCCCCTTTAATGTAAGTTATCAATATTGCTGTAAAAAAAAACATAAATGTCAATGTTTCTCA
>MJUT01039810.1:172635-185922 GCA_002080005.1 Gigantidas platifrons
CAGGGTAGGTAGATCTTGACATGCTGAACATGTATGCAGCTTGAATTTAACATCTATCTCTCATATTTTTTTAAATAAAGGACAAAATGTACAAAATATGCCTAATTTGCATAATCGGTAGAAATCGGCTGAAAGAAAAATTGCACAGAAAAACCCGTAATATATGTTAAACTACACATTGCCATGTAGCTGCAGTTGAAATTTTAGCTCATTTTAACTTATACTTAAGCAGCAATAGACAATTGAAATTTCATCCCTCCTTTTTGCTATTTTTAGATTGGCGGCCATCTTGGTTTGAAGTCGAGAACACCGGACACAAATTTGGAAGGGGGCCATCCAAGGACCATTCCACCAAAGTTTGGTTGCAATTGGCCCAGTAGTTTCTGAGGAGA
Source organism: Gigantidas platifrons (assembly GCA_002080005.1). Lineage (NCBI taxonomy): Eukaryota > Metazoa > Mollusca > Bivalvia > Mytilida > Modiolidae > Gigantidas > Gigantidas platifrons. The sequence goes on from MJUT01039810.1 coordinate 173,028, forward strand.
AGATTAAAATGTGAAATGTTGACGGACGGACGAAAAGTGATGGCAATAGCTCACATGACCCTTTGGGTCAGGTGAGCTAAAAAAAGACTAAAAAAGCTGGGTGTCTAACCATTTGGATGGACATCTCAAAATTGAAACTTATAAGATCAGGTGGCAACCATGGTTAAATAGTTAGTATACATGTAGTGTACTGTCCCAAAAGTGAGTATGAATGCACTTTAGCGAGATAATACTAGCATCGCTTTCATGAATATTCTTTTAATTTATGAAATGTGTGTTGTATACTACATGTATACATTTTTGTATGTTTGCCTAGGATGATAATTTTGCACTGTGTGAGTCTTTATTTGTAAATTAGATCCAGCTATTATCAGACACAACGAGAGTTACCATGTTTACACTGTGGTTGACACAGGATTTGCAAATACTTACCTTTGGGATCCAGAGTTCTAAATTCTTGATCCATTTGATGTTTAACTTATGTTTTTGTAGATAAACAACGAGAGGTTTGACCAGGTTGTATAGGACACATACGTCTTATGGACAGCACAACTGGTTATACCAGACATGAGAAAAAAACACTTGTTTACATGTTTGATCATTAAATACAATACTTGTAGACAATGAATATTGTACTAATGTCCCAACTACAGTTCTAGTTCTGAATTCAAATTGAAGATCACAACATTCTCATACTGCAAGTTCTCAAGAACCATGACAGCCGTGCCTACGCAATGCCCAGAAATCTCGGCATACTGAAATTAAACAGTTATGTGTTTCACATAATTTGTTCGCTGATAAGAATGTTGACTGTCAGTAAATTATATATTACTAGTTTATATGGTTTATTTGTTAATGAATTTGTATTATATTTACAGACCAGTCTCGCTGTAAACGATCAAAGTTTAGTCGAATTCAGCTTGTAACAAGTGCTTAATATGCCTTCAATAAGTAGTTTTTGATCCTACCCAAGAGACGAAATAACGCAATAACAAAAATTGGGAACTCATGATCACCAGAAAGGGGAAAACAGTAAAAATAATGATTATTAGTGATTTCTTTGAAAGTAAAATGTCAAACATCTATTTTTAAAACATTCTTTTGATTTATACATGTATGAAAATACATCATACATTGTGTACAATAATAAAAACCCTGAAAAAGCTGGAAAACTTAAAGAGGGAAATTGATGCAGACAATTTTTTCTCAGCGAGTTTGGGAAAAAAAAGTATAAATTTTACACAATTTAACTCTATACATTGTATGTCTATATTATATTATTAGTGAACAACTCTGCAGAGCTTATTTATGACAAAGTTATGTTGCTGAAACTGATCTGGAATACATTTTTGCACCCAACGTAGCAGTTGACATGTATAATCAATGGTCAAAAGTATTTCCGCACTTAATTAAAGATATTTCCCTATATATTTCATATAAAACCACTTTTTCATGATTTTCATAACATTCTCATGAAGTCATTCCTTAGCCGATTTTCATGAAATTTTCACCTTTAAATGCGAATTAATTAGAGTTTATCTTAATATCTACATGTAATTTTTTCGAACTTTTACTTGCAAGCATTTATGATTTAAACACAAATGTAAATTCTTGACGTCACAATTTTATATGATTATATACATTTGTAGTAAGATTTGGTGAAAAAATTAAACTTTGTTTTTAAATCAATTCTTAAGAGAAAGCATAAATAAAATTATTTGAAAATTATACAAAGAAGAAACTATATTTATTTCTGCATTTAATGCTGAAAATTTCATGAAAATCAGATAAGGAATGACTTCTGTATTCTGTATTCTTCGTGTCATAGACACTGGATTGCATTGTCCCTCTTGTAATTTTGGTATCGTCTACGCACATGTGCAATTTACACTTGGTAATATCAACACACTTGTACTTTTGATAGGTGGACACTGATATAAAAATAAAATAAAAATAAATAAAATAACTACGGTAGAAAATAATAAATAAATTATAAATCGAAGCGTTTGGTTTCCTGTATATACATGTAATCTGCTAGAAGTCGAATCAGAGACATTGGAAAAATTAACTCATATTCTACAAAAATTCCCATTAAGAACCAACTAGACAATTGCAAAATGGAGAAGAAATTGCCCCTGCTCCACATGGTCCAGGATTATTAAGGCATGAACCATATGTGAATGCTATTGCTGTATTTTCGGTTGTTTCAGTGATCTTTTGAAGTATTAAATCTCTACCTTTGATTTCCTGTTCTTTTGTTCTAGTTTTTGATGATCCCAAATTTCTCTAATATTCTGGTGGTGATTTGCCCGCTTGTAAGCCATGGAATTTAAATTCTTCTTCAATGTTTTTAACATCTATTTTCGTTTCTTTTTTCATTTCTTCTCCTTGTAAACACACCAGTAATGGTGATATATGCCTATCAGTAGTTTCTTTTTTCATTTCTTCTCCTTGTAAACACACCAGTAATGGTGATATATGCCTATCAGTAGTTTCTTTTTCTCTCTATTTGGCTAGTTCATAGTTGGTTCTTAATGGGAATTTTTGTAGAATATGAGTTAATTTTTCCACTGTCTCTGATGGCGGTTTCCTCTCTCCTAAAGTCTAAAGGTATTTACTATTACCCCAGACATTACTTCCATTGCCTCTAGACTGACTTCAAATCATGAGAATGTTATGAAAATAAATGTTTTTTAAATTTTTATATCATATGAAATATACTTATAGTGAAATATCTTAGTGCGGAAATACTTTTGACCCGCGAGTGTAGCTAGGGAATATACAGGCTATTATCCGATGGAATTGTGTTCATCTATGTGGCAAGTATGATATCTTTTTATTGTCTGTGAAGTTATATTCTAATTCGCCCAGCTCAAACGAATATAAATTATTTACTAAATAAAACTCAACACATACTTAGGATTAAGTGTGCCTACATAAGTGTAGCAGACTTCTATAATATAATATTATTCAAATACATGTACAAACAGTTCATCACACGTATCTAATACATCATGTAGTATTCAAACAGTCTTTGTCACAATATAAGAACAAACATCAGTACAACCTATCTACAAAAGAAAAATATATTTGTTATAATCTGATTTATATTATACATCAATTTATTTTAACAGTAATCTGTTGGGAGGTGTGAGGGGGGTAAATCGTAGACTGCTACACTTAAAAGGCAAACTTCGAATACCTAACATGATACATACTACTCTTAAATACCCACCCAAACACGAATTGCACGACTTTTACATTCCGTCTACCCGTAAATGCCGCATTGCGGATATATTCTAACCAATCATTAAGCAGGTAAAATACAACATACATGTAAATAGTAAACACTACCACGTGTTTGCATGTATCAGTAAATACAATCACGTGTTAACACAAACCATGTGATACAGTTAACTTTAATAAATATATTTACTTGCTGTTGGATATATATTATTACTGCTTCCCTTCTTTCCTTTGTATTTATGTAACAATACTTACATAGAAAGCAGTAGAAACCAGATTTACACATTAAAAAGTAAAACGAAGACGGATATTATTTGATAAATCCGGAGTATTTTTAACTTCAAAAGCGTGTCTTGCATGTTTATTAGTTGCACGATTAATTTTCATTTATTCTTGGTTTTCTCCAACGAGAATGGTAACATTTCCAATCGCAACATTTGGTTATACAAATTTTAAACCTGAAACAACTTTCTTTTCTTCGTAGATTCCTCCACTGTGGAGCACCCGTGTCAAACGGTAAAATATTTCCTTTGAAGTATTTAAAACTAACAACTAAAAACACATAGGAACCAATTGAATATTTTAAAAGGATTGGGTTCATTTATATTATATGTATCAGTATTATTTTATTATATTATTATTAAGTTTGATATTAATTATCAATAAACTAATAAAAATATACTTTTAAAAGGTAAAACATGGTTACTGTTTGCTAACTTGGCGTTTACTGATAGGGTAATTAGTATTAAAAAGGTATTACTTTTAGGTATTATTAAAAAGTAATAAACGTTTGCAAGATAAAATTATTTACAAAATTTACAAACCTAAAATCAATTATTTTATAAAGTTAAATATTAATTATCAATCAACTAATAAAAATATACTTTAAAAAGATAAAACAAAATTACTGTTTACTAACTTGGCCATGCCCAGGGTCATTACTGCCAATCAGCCAGTAAGTTTAATCCTTCTATACATTAATGTTCTCTGAACATGGAGATCGTAGCAAACGGAGTCCTGCTGTTCGTTTCGATCTCCTTACAGTTTTCCTGGTTTATATTTAATTCATCTGCCACAGCACTAACATCAATAATGGTTTGTAATAATAATGTTTTATTCCCTACAATATTCTCTGTCCATTTGTCTTGTCCAGTTGATTGAATTAAGGTTTGTTTCAGCTTAGATAATGTTGCTTTCCTTTTCTCATTAAGAGCTGGACATCTTAATAGGAAGTGCTCCATGTTTTCCTGTTCAATTTGGCACAGTTCACATTTTTGTTCATCCTTTTCCATTGAAAACCTTTGCATATCAGATTGAAGCAGGTATGTACAGTGTCTGTGAGCAACCTGGCCTTAATTTGGGCTTACTTCACCTCACGTGTAACTGAAGGCAATGAGCTCCAGACTGGATGAGCACCGTGAATTTTTAATATGTCCCTGTTACATAGCTTCATTGTACTTTTTCCTTCAATTTCTTCTGATAGTTTACTAGTCCATTTTTCCGCTATGTTCAACTTGATTCCTCGTTTCCATGTTAACTTAGTTGGCAATGCATCAACAAGCACATGAATTGGTGGCAAGTTGTACAAGTCCAGTATATCTTGTATTCTCGTGAAAAAGCTTTCCGGATTATTTTTATTGACCGTCTGCTGTCTTTCCATCAGGTTCTTCAGCTTTCTGTTCTCTGAGGCTAATATTGAGTAGAGCAGGCTTAGTTGTCTCTTATGCAGCTCTGCTTCTATGGGTAGCGCACCGAGAAGAAGGTATACTGCTGATGTTGCTGTTCGGACTGGAAGAGATTGGAAGCATCTCAGAGTTTTAGTATGAAATTGCTTCAGTTCTGTTATTTGAGATGTATTTAACGGAAGCACTTCGAGTCCATATAGAAGTCTAGGTAATACATATGCTTGGTAGATCTTATATGCTGTTAGTGGGTTGAGTCCATTTTTTCCATTCAGTCCGACTGGAATTAGGGAATATAACGTTTTCCGTGCAATACTGATATGTTCCTGAATGTTTAGTTTGGTTTCGTTCTTATCTGCTCTAATAATTCCTAGATGTACCGTTTGATTGTCTGTTTGTAATGGCTTTTCGCCTAATTTTATTGGTTCAGTCAGATTTTTCATCTTATTTCTTTCCTTTTTAATTAATGTGCTCTTTTGTAGATGGATGTTGTATCTATGTTGGCAGGAGTACTTATAAGCTATGTCTAGCATAGTTTGTATCTGTGCATCATCTGAGAAGAAACCAATACCCGTTTCTTATTGATTAATTTTTTTTTGCCAAAACTGACACAACGGTCGCAAATGTACATCAGCCGTGTCGGGCTTTTTGACGGCTAGTGATTAGTACCAAAAACATTGACCTCACTCAGGTCTGATGAGTACAGATATAATGGTCGTACATAGTGACTATTACCAAAACCCGGGTTGATCTCACTCAGGTCTAGATCTGGTTTGATATTCAGCTTATGTTATATATACATGTACATTTGTATATGATGATCTGACTTTAAGTTATGCGCTATTTGGTGATTTTCTGGATCTTGTCTGTCAAAATGAACTTGATATTTAAAGGATACCACAGACACATGACAACATGTGAGGACCGATTGAGGTTCAAATTGTTCGGTAAACGTGATGACCTTACAATTGTTAATTTCCTATTCATGTGTGGCCATATTCCAGCATCACCTGCATATGGAGATTATGCATCTCAATTGATGCGCATCCAGTTATGATTTACTGTATAGAGGATTGTTGTTGATGAGCAAACCGCTTACACATGGGTTCATATTACCTTTAAATGGAGACCCAGATATATAAACTGGGGTTTAGAAAGACTGCATTATTACACTTTGTATTTTAATCCTGTATATTTTTGTATACGTGACTTATGTTTTTTACTTAAGATTTTAACATAGTATAATATATTTTTATCTTTATTTTGATAATCAAAGTTTTTATGAATATATTTTTGCATTAATTGGTTTAGTTTTTTGCTGTACCAAAGTTTGTAATCATTATTAATTAATTTATCTAATAATGTGCACTTTTGCAAATTGCTGAACTTGCACAAAGCTTAAAAAAAAACATTAAAAAAATAATAAGATTGTAATATTTTTTTCTTGAAAAATCTTAAATATCCGATGTATAATATATGTGCCATATTTTAATACTTTTAATATTTGTTTGCCTAGTCATTTAGTTAACTTGTCTCTAGTATACAGAAAAAGATATACTGGGAGTGATATTTTATGTGTGATTGACTAATACAAGTTTACAATTATTTAAATAAAATGTCCAATAAAAAGAACAATTCCCCTCCTATAGTTCTTCTACTAGAAGATTGCATTGTTTAGACTTTGAATACTCATGCTTGTTTTTTCATACCATTTGACTGTTTAAAAGCATGTTTATTCTAGTCTAGGGTTGTGATTTATCTATATCCCATTATAACATAAGAAGGTAGATGATATTGTATTTTTCTATGTTGAATATCTTAGAATTATCATCTTTGGCAATTTGCAAAAGTACTTAAGGTTGGTACACCATAACATTTTTGTTACTGTGGTGTGATGTGCAATACACACTTTTATGTGGGTTTTTTTTTACATTCCATTACCAGTATTATTATTTATAACAGTATATGATTATATCAAAGATTTGCTCAATATTATTTGTTTTTTTCATTTTTATCATTTTTACAGTTGTTCTATATTGTTTTGAAATATATTTGTTTGCATTATTGATGTTTATTTTTTGACCTTTCCATCTGTTTCTATAACAACAAAAATACCACATCAGTGGTGTAATGGTTAGCATGCTGGTCAGGTCAAACCAAATTTATGTTAGCTGCTTCTTGGCTAAGCATGCATCATTGAGTAAGAGCATAGTCTGGCAGGTTCGGAGTCACGACAATGTGTCAGAATGGAGCGAAATGTCGACCCACAGATCGTTGTTTCATGTGCTAGCACTATACAATCCAACTAAGCTTTCCCCTACTTACCGGTCCTCTCCTGGAGCTTGTCTCCCACTTGGCGGTCCTCCCCTGGAGCTTTCCCCCACTTCTCAGTCATCTCCTGGCGACTGTTTCACTGTAAAGTGATCGTAAATCGTAAGTCTAAGATCACTCTTAAGATTTCCTTACGTGCACGTATACGTGCGTTTCACTAAACTAGTCCTAATGAGGCAACTTTCCGGAAAATAAGAGGGTCGACCTCCGCCTTTTTTGACAATCGGTCTTGGGAACAGATCGTCGGGGAATATATCCAAAATAGTACGAATATGACAGTAAACCAGTGGCACAACAGCTGATGGGGGCCCACAAGGTTAGTGCATTCCATCCGTTTATTTTTTAGAAATCAGGGAAATCGACAATAATAAGAATTTAGCAGTACCCCACTATTTTGTTTCTTACCTTGTGTTTTTTTCTAGTATTCATGTGGACCCAGGATCCACAAATAGAGGTTCTACATCATTACTAGCCCTGAAAATACGTACCCCCGTGGCAAACACGGGGAAATTAAGGTCCATCGGTCAAATGCCTGTGGTCCTAATCGTAAGAGTTACGACTTACGACTTGCGACAAGTAACATCTCCTATAATGGAGGTAAAAAGATACATTGCATCATATATTTTAGAATACTGATTGATTTTTGGTGTTTTAACGCCACTTTAAGCAGTATTGCAGCTATATCATAGTGGTGGAAGAAGCCGGTGTACCCGGAGAGAACCACAGACCTTGGGCAAGTAACTGGTTTAGTCCGTTTGACTTCTATAAATCTTCCAAAAAAAATTCGAAAGGCCACTCCAAGTTGATTACTTGTTCTTCGTATTTTTTCATTAAAAAAATGGAGCGGGCGAGCGAAATTTTTAAAATTATTTATTTTCTGAAAATAGAATTTTTGGAGACGCTAAAATCTTGAACAAGGGAGCGACACTTTTTTTTAATTTTTTTAATCATTTTTCCCCTTATTTTTGTGTTTTTAAATGAGAATTCAAGATAATTTTATAAGCGGGCGACTTTTTTTTGTTTTAAATTGTTTAAAAATCATGAAACATGAAGAGGTATGCTGAAGAAATGGTGAGGAAACATTTTTTGTCGAAATTTGCAATCTGAATTTTATGTGCGAGCGGGTCCGAAGAACAAGTATTTAATTTGGAGTGGCCTAAAAATCCAGTTTTCAAATCAACAATTTTTTTTCTAGATGTTTATTAATATATGATATATACGAACTCTGACAATTAATTTCAAAATTGTTGGTCCATTATTAAAAAAGTTACCCATGGAGTGAGTACAAATAGTGTAATAGCCAAGCCATGAAAACAATATAATAGATATGTGCTTTCAATGAATATGTCATTGTACTATTTGATATATTACACTTAATTATCAAAAGGCTACTCATTAACTGCCCATAGATGATAGTCAATTGTTATTATGTACTTTGATATTTAATTGTCCTATGTCACTTGGTACAGTCTGTTATTTGTACTCACTCCCTCCAGATTTTTACACTTTAGTCAATATAATTAACATAGAGACCTAATGGGTGACTTTTTTAATAACGGACCAACAATTTTGAAATTAATTGTCAGAGTTCGTATATATCATATATTAATAAACATCTAGAAAAAAACTGGATTTTTAAGATTTTTTTTTTTTGAAGATTTATAGAAGTCAAACGGACTATAACTTTATCACTTGCGACTGCTAGTCGAGTGCACCCTTTTTGTAATTTACAAAATCGGGCACGAACCCATGCCGTGTTGGAGATGGGCTTGTATGAGTTGTTATAAAACTCAGAAGTGATTTTTTAAATGAATAAACCAAAGCTATCAGAAAAAACAATTGTTAAGTGTAAAATTTTACCGAAATTTGAGAAGAAATTTATTTTATGGAAAATATTTTTTAAAGCAAATTTCATGCTATATGCAGTCACTTGAAGTTTTGAAAATAAGGGGGGAGGATAAGAAAAGCTTCGAAAAATGTTGGTTATCTATAATAAATAAGGGACATTTTTCGAAGTTTTTCTTATTTTTTCCCCTTATTTTTGAAACTTCAAGTGACTGTGCTATATGTAAGGAGAAATTTCAAAAATGTGAAGATAGATTTGGCAATACATTCACATTCTGCACCGATATACCGATTTGCGGTGCATTTCAATTGCGCGGAAAAATTCCTACATTTATGTGAAGAACTTAAACACATGACAATTGGGCGGAATTTTGTTACCTTTCTTTAAAGTATATTTCGTATTTTCATAACATTTTATGATTGTTATAAGTACTGATGTTGCAACTTCTTTTTTACCTCTTTCGCCATCCAGAAATTACGTAATCTGTAACCACTGCCCACCACGGTGGGGGATCAGGATTTGGCTAGTTTTATTGCATCATTATACATAAAACAACAAAAATACACATCTTACAATATTATACCTTAACATGTACATGTTATGTAGTGTTAATTTATATTCATTGTGAGTGTTTTAACCTTTTATATAATCAATAAAAACTACCAATGAATATTAACATTTGGACTGCTAAAATATATGTTGCCTTCAAAATTATTGTTTTTTTTATATATGTATGTTACAACTTTTTTTTAAATTTATATTTCATATATTTGTATCTATGTTATTCTGATATTTTTTTATTTTCATTTTAAAGGATGACGAAAGAGGTGAATAATCCATATTGCATCGTCAGTCATCATGCTGCAAAATGCAGAAAATGTTATGAGTAAATTAAATATATTCTAAATAACAGGTAATCCGCGCAAATGCAAAAAAAAAACCAACAGTATCAGGTACATTTTACGGGCAATTGTAACGCTCTTTCTCCGTGCAAAAGTACTACCTGTTAATCGCAAAATCTACGCAAATGCAAGGATTTAAATTCTTGGCAAAATGCGCCCTCTGTGTGATAGACTTTATTTTTGAACCATTGTTTGTACATGTACCCGATATAGTTCTTTTCTTGAAATTTCTTCTATGTACACATTCGTTAATAAAATATGTTGATAAATTGTAAATGCAGAACTGATAGAAAGTACACTGAAACAAACATCAATGTGTAGCTGTTTTGATGATTTTTTATGACTCTCGAAATATAAAAAAAAAATGTTGCATGCATCTAATATGTATTGTTCGCTTCATTTAATGTTCATATTACAAAAAATACAGAAAACAATTCTTCTCTTCAAAATTAGGTTTACGAATTACGACTTACGAGTACCTTCCACCACTCTTAACTTTGCGATCACTTTTTGTCGTAAGTCGTAAATCCTAACTATTAGTGAAACGGTCGTAACTCTTAAGAGTACACTTACGTCTACGTTTACGACTTACGACCTTTAGTGAAACGGTCGCCTGGAGCTTCCACCAACTTTCCGGTCCTCTCCTGGAGCTTTCCCCTACTTGTCAGTCATCTCCTGGAGCTTTCACCAACTTGCCGGTCCTCTCCTGGAGCTTTCCCTACTTGCCGGTCATCTCCTGGAGCTTTCCTCCACTTGCCGGTCCTCTCCTGGAGCTTTCCCCCACTTGTCAGTCATCTCCTGTAGCTTTCCCCCACTTGTCAGTCATCTCCTGTAGCTTTCCCCCACTTGTCAGTCATCTCCTGGAGCTTTCCCCCACTTGTCGGTCATCTTCTGGAGCTTGCATCCACTTGCCGGTCATCTCCTGGAGATTTCTCCCACTTGTCAGTCATCTCTTGTAGCTTTCCCCCACTTGTCAGTCATCTCCTGTAGCTTTCCCCCACTTGTCAGTCATCTCCTGGAGCTCAGTTCCCTCACTTGCCGATCCTCTCCTGGAGCTTTCCCCTACTTGTCAGTCATCTCCTGTAGCTTTCCCCCACTTGTCAGTCATCTCCTGGAGCTTGCCTCCACTTGCCGGTCATCTCCTGGAGCTTTCCCCCACTTGTCAGTCATCTCCTGTAGTTTTCCCCCACTTGTCAGTCATCTCCTGTAGCTTTCCCCCACTGGTCAGTCATCTCCTGGAGCTTGTCTCCACTTGCCGGTCATCTCCTGGAGCTTTCCCACTTGCCGTTCATCTCCTTGGAGCTTTTCCCCACTTGCTGGTCAGCTCCTGGAGCTTTCCCCCACTAGCCGGTTATCTCCTGGAGCTTTCCTCCACTTGTCGGTCATCTCCTGGAGCTTTCCACCACTTGTCGGTCCTTTCTTGGGACTTTACCTCACTTGCTGATCCACTTCTAAAGCTTGCCCCCACTTTCCGCACCACTCTTGCGCCTCTAACATATTTTTTGCCATGCAATCACATGAAATGCATATACATATATACATGCTAGTTTTATCTTTTAGTAAGTTGACTAGCAACAGGACTTACAGAATTACCTATGTACACGATATTACTGTTTATCATGCCAAGAAATTGCCTCCGGTGAAATTTTGTAAACACCCCACTGAGCCAATCACATGGATGATTACCATCACCTACTAATCTATGATAACTGTTGACCTAGTGCTATGTGGAGATTGAAGCAATTCACACCAAAGGCGTAGCTTACGTTGAGGCAACCGAGGCAGCTGCCTCGGTAAAAAATATATGCAAAAACAAATATATAAAGACAATTAAATTTTATTTCCATGTTCTCAATAAAGGGACAATAAATAAGTTAACAGACTAAGACTCAGTTAATGACGGAAATGGCACCTTACCGTATATGATTTGTAAGTTAGCTCCGAAATTCCCCTTTTGCGTGACGTCAATATTTCAAAACAAATTATGTCTGACAAGAAAAGGCAATTGAAATTAAGAATAAATAAGTTCCTTATCTGTTGATTTCTAGCTAACTAATTATAATTGATTTCTAGCTAACTAATTATAATTGATTTCTAGCTAACTAATTATAAACATCAAACAAAACAAAACAAAAGGCACATTAGAGGCAATCTTGAACTTGCCGTGAGGCATAATATTATACTCATAGTTGAAGGGTTTATAGGCCTCATTGCAACTCACTGCCGTAGCACCCGATACGGTTGGTACGACAAACCGTACCACAATTTCGATAGAAAAAAATAATTTTGAGATGAAAAAAAGGATATTCTTTGCTAATGTCGTTGTAATAAATATTTAATGTCTGTTCAATAAAATGTTACAAAATTGTTACAGACAAGTTGCCTCTCTGGTATTATCAAGAAATCACAGAGGCGTAGCTGCATATACGTTGTCACGCCATGGCGTGCACATCGTCAGGTTATAAAAAAATAGGATATAAAATTAATAATAATAATGTTTTTCAGTGTTGTACATCAAGGACATGATATTTAATTACAACACTATTTCATTCAGGTGTTCATTTTTTCCTGGTTGCGGTCCGTCTTCCGTAATTGAAATAGTTAAAGTGAAATACAACCGAATCGATATCAAAATGTGACTTGTTTCAACCTCATTTATAATAACCATTGAAATTCTTTTAAACTTCTATATCACGCACATGATCTTTAATTACAACACTATTTCATTCAGGTGTTCATTTTTTCCTGGTTGCGGTCCGTCTTCCGTAATTGAAATAGTCAAAGTGAAATACAACCGAATTGATATCAAAATGTGACTTGTTTCAACCTCATTTATAATAACCATTGAAATTCTTTTAAACTTCTATATCACGCACATGATCTTTAAT
>MJUT01039810.1:186886-198125 GCA_002080005.1 Gigantidas platifrons
TGGTCAATCTTGTTATCATAAAACTTAATGAGAAGAAGGAAAGTTGCTATGGAAACTTCGCCTGCTGTTGCGATACAGGTCATTAACTAATCTGTTTCAGTGATTTAACTACTAATGAGTGCCATAGGGGGTCGACCGGAATTTTTGGCTGGGATTTCTTGGCATGATGCAATCATGGGAAATGATCATCCCCTTATAGTGTTTTGCCAAATAAAAAATATAAACAAAATAACGCGGGAAAATCTATACCACAGGTATAGTGCCCACGGGAAATCGTTTGAAACTGGTATTCATGGTATTGTTTCCGTCGCTAGGTATAGTCACCCGTTTTCAACAGAACTGTTAAAAAATAGTAAACACTAATCATCCAATCAAAATAAAGCATTTTTTTTATGTTATGTATTACGATAATTTACAGATATTAATATTACAAAGTTAGCAATTAATGTCACAAAAGTAGTCTCTATTTTAGAAAACCATGATGAAAAGCTCGGATTATTTTAATCCATTTATTATGATGTGGAAATATGAATATTGGAGCACTACTTAGAAAATGTGGCGGGAAAGCTAAGCAGGTTACATCTGATACAAGGTTGTTTATATACATGTATGTTGGGTTTTTTTCATTATTATAAATTTGAACCGCCTCGAAATAACTGAAATATTGTTGAAAGTGGCGTTAAACACGTACCATCAAACAGATTTTAAGAATAAGAAACCTATTAGAATAAGTCCTTTAAGTAATGATTATTATGCAGGATAAAGTTTAATTATGAAAAGAAAGTTTAACTTAAGTTTGAAGTGATGGTAAACAATTCCATCCAACGCAACAACACTTCTCACCTCAAATGATTGAACACATAAAGACCACGACATATATAGTTCAAGTTTCTGCCATTTTGTTATATACAGTGGTGACCATCTTTCATTTCTGACATACATAGAACCGTCAACCTTGAGAGATACAGTCATATGTCATGTCCCGTCATGGTACCAACTTGGATTATAAAACTTGAATTAATCGTGTAGTGTAGTATGTACATTTATTAGAAGCTTGTTTTTTTTTAATACATAGTTACAAAGGGTTCTATGAATTCCCGTGGGGACGGTAATCATAGCTATCCGGAAAAAAACCCACAAAAAACTACAGCGAATATAACTTATGACTGGATTTTAAACATGTGATAACACGACAGGTTCCACTGGTGGAACAGGAGCTGAAACATTTAAGCCGTGACGTAAGACACAATGGACAACTAGTTTAAAATTCTACCAATGAACCATTTGAAATGCAAACTGGACTTATCTTCCGGCAATACATTACAAGAAAAGCTTGAAGATATAAATGGAGTAATTAAAAACCGTAAATCGAAGGACAGACAATAGAATGGCAAAACGAAAAAGGACAAAAAGTCAAAGCTTTGTTCACAAGGAACTACACACAAAGCTAACGATTGAACAACACAAATAACACTAAACACAGTAGTGACCTCTGCAAATCTGGAAGGATGAGCAAATCCTGCTGCACCATTGACACCCGTCATCTTGCACATGTTAAACATTCTGTTGTAAAGTCACATTCGGTGATAAGTCGTGAATGAGGAAATAAGGACGCGATTGTGAACACAAGATAATATATCCGTGGTTATCTGTGACACATACATTCTGTAACGGTAAACCAAAACTTAATGGCGACCGTAAAACTTTCAAAGTGATAGGCTTTAACTTTACCATTAAAGAAACCTGGGTTCACTGTCATCTTTGTTAGCAACAACTCCTCTGTTCAGATTAAAAAAAGAAGTCTAAATGTGTTTCACTAAACAGAATGGCAAACGTAGATATAAATACCTTGTCTTTAGACGGGACAAGCCGTATTTCGTAAGAACCCCCCCCCCCCCAAACATCTAAATTGTTATGTTTGGTGGACGTGTTTTTCAAAAGACATCCAGCATTCATATGTGTACCAACTGTGCTTGTCTTCTCGCTCGCCAACTTGTCCATTTATTCGCAGACTTTATTATGGGGCTTCTGAAGAAAGACTACAAGAAGCTATCCATATCCTTTAATTTTACGTTCCACTATATACATGATGTTCTTTCACTAAATAATTTTAAGTTTGATGACTTTAGTTATCATATCTCTCCCAATGAGCTTGAAATGAGGGATACCACAGATACAGCTAGGTTTGCTTCATGTCTTGACCTACACCTCGAAATTGACAGTGATGGCAGGAAAAAACAAAACTTCTCTAAAGAAATGATTTTAATTTTCCCATTGTGAACTTTCCATTGTTTATGTAGCAACATTCCATCTGTACCTGCATATGTAGAAAAACTTTCAGTTGATCAGATATTCCATTACTTGTGGTTCTATCATGATTTGTTTGATAGAGGGTGGCTGCTACTAAGAAAGATACTAAGCCTATGGCTTTTAGCGGTTCAGTTGAATTCATCAATTCGAAAGTTTTACTTCCCTCATTGATGTCTCATAACACGGGTTGTAACGAGAATAATACCACGGTGCCACACGAGGAACATCAACTGTTTATCCTTCCTGAGTACATGAGTTCATCTCCAGTTTTTAGTAGGGTTCGTGTTGCTCGATCTTTAGTTTTCTGTGTAGTGCTTTGTAGATAATTCTGTGTCGGTTTGTACTTTTTTCTTTGACCATTGTATTGTATGTCGATTTTTGGCGCCCAATTACCAATTTGGTATATTCAAACTTTTCGTCGGGAATATTGCATCAACGGAGAGATATATACTTTTTATGCAATGACTGCTGGAATTATGCCACATTAAAATCAAGATTTGCAGATGAAGCATCGAACTCGCAACTCCGCCTTTCAAAGAAACTTATTTACTAATATCAGAAAAGCTTGAATATAACTTTGTTAATGAACTATGACTGAATAATGGAAAACATGCATATATTGGTAATTTTAGTATTTTTAAATACATTTATAGAAAGTTGGTATGTTTGTTTTTCCAATGTTTCCATGTGAAAACACAAAATTTAAAGTTCAGAATAAATACGAGGTAAATTCGGGGAAAACCAGCCATCCAATTAAAATGAAGATTCAAAGAAACTTGACATACAATATGGACATGAAAAATATCTTGGTAATAAACACGTACATATCGAACCTAGCGCGCATGGCCATGCATGCTCCTCTGAAACAAACCCCATCAGGTATGTTCATAATCAAAAGATGGAGAAGCGAAATAATTTAAAAGACTTTAGGAGCAAGTAAACTAAAGGGCCTAAGCAGTCGAACAGCAAACCCATTAATGGCATCGCTGGTAAAACCACGGGTCACGTGATTCTAATTTGAAAATGTTGACATTTTCGTCGGTCATGCATATTGTAGAACAAAGACCTCGTTTATTTATACCGTAGAAATAATCGGAACGTCTTATGTTGTTTTCTTTTCAGCAATAATTACTTGCACGATCTGTAAACAGTATAGCATGTGGAATATAATGAAAAACAAACAATACAACTCTGAGATATATTGGGCAACTCTGAGATATATTGGACAACTCTGAGATATATTGGGCTGTAAGTTTGTACTTAAGGAACAGAATTGTTGTACTGGTACAATGTTTGGTATTCAAATATGGTTTTCCAACTCTTTGGAACTGCATGGTGGTGTAATGGTTAGGCGTGATCGTCTCGGGTGCGGTAGATCGTGGATTCATCTACATCTACATGGTACGTTGAACTGTCACACTTGACCAATACTCAACGCTTCCGGTGGGCGCAAGAAATGTTTTTGAAGAATAACCAAATAATAAAGCATAGCGATAGTAACGTATAGTTAAATAGACTGTAAAAGTTAGTAAAGTGAGAAAAGAAAATAAAGGAAAAGAGATTCCATTTACTTTCCAATCATCTGGTCTAGACCAATCCGGCTTCCGTGGCGGTACCAGGGACTGAATCCCTGCCGGCACAGCTCTAGCCCGTCATTTGACTTACTGGGTAAATGGAAGAAGTAAAGTTAGATAGAAATTGTGGAGAGCTCTCTCTTGAAGGATACCAAAGAGGGGGCCTCAGCGACTGAAGCTGGTAAACAGTTCCAGACTGGAACTGTTCTAGGGAAGAAACTGTACTTTAGGCTGTTTGTCTTCGTGGAATACTGTCGGTACTTCTTGGTATGTGTTGATCTGGTTCTGGTTGTCATCGGTGTTAGGTATTGGTGGCAAGGTATGTCTACAAGATCGTTGACAACTTTGTAGATCATGGTCAGTTGCAGTTTCTTTCTACGGCTCTCTAAAGTTTCCCATCATAATTCATCTAGCATGCTGCCCACACTACTGGTGTTTCTGTAACGGTTGGTGGCATAACGGGCTGCACGGCGTTGTACCATTTCAACTTTCCTCACTTGGTCTTTTTGATGTGGGTTCCATACTGTTGCACAATAATCAAGGTCGGGTCAGATTTGATATTTGATATTTGATATTTGTTTCTTCTGTGCTAAGCATGAGGCATTAAAGAGAAAAAGCAAAGACTTTGGAGTCGAGTACCAATAAAAATAGATATAGAAATGCGCATATGGTGACTAAATAAATATTGGTATCTTTGATATGTGTTACTATACCAGCTGGATGATACTAGTACTGTCACCTCTACTAGTAGACTATTAGTCCCCATGATTATGATTCGCCCAGTAGTCAGTGCTTCGGTATATTATTTGTAACATAAATATTGATATTCTTTACAAAAAAAGAATGTACTCACAGATATCGTACACATATATTCCATTAATATGAAACTGTGCGCCACGTGCTGTTTGAAATGCTCTTTATTGCAGACCACATGATCCAAGCAAACATTTATATATGTATGTTGTACTCTAACTACTGCTCTCAACGAAATGTCCATGTACATTTTTGTATATAGTAAACTGACCTCTTGTACACATGGTAGTAGTGTATGAGGAGAATAAAGTATTTGTTGCTATTGTTGTTGTTGTTGTTGGCACCGCCATTGTTTATCAGATATATTTATGCCAGTTCCTTAATAATATAATTGATTAAAAATAAGGTTAAGATCCCTTAGGCAGATAAAACCTTTGTCTGTTCTGTGCTAATATTGTATTTGTTTTGTTCATAAACGTTAGAGAACACCGAACGGGCAAAATAAAAATGGACAATCCAGGGAAACGGGCAACATAAGCTACACAAGACGAAGAAAAACACAACACATTATGGACACCACTATGCGCAAAACAAACACAAATGACGTAAACAAGACATGAACCCTCCTACAAACAACCGGAGGTAAAGACGAACCGAACATCATTTTTATGCAGAAATCGTAACGGACATCACAACACGGCACACAGAACGTAAAGACACATAATAGGACAACACAAAAACCTTTAAAAAAAATGAGCAACACGTACCCCACCAAAACAACGGGGGTGAATTCAGGTGCTCGCGAAGGGTTGTTGTATTCTCAAAGACAATGTAATTATCATTGGAAATGACTTCATAATTTGGAAAAACTTGTATATATCTGATCCTCTTTGTATCGTTGATCAAATAAAGCTATTATAAACTAGGTCTAATTATGAACTGTGGCTTTCTTGCTCCCAACGATTTTTAAATTATTTGGTTTTTCAAGCTTTGACAATGATTTTCCAGGTTATGCCAGTTAACTCGTAACTGAGTAAGATATATATTTATTTATTTTTTACACCATTACTGGTTTGTTGTTTATTTGTAGTCGTCGTTGGTATCAAAAGTCGAATGGTCGAGATATCTGTGCATATAAGATTTACGTTTCAGAGATGTACAGCCAGTAAAATGGTAAATCATTGTAAAACTCCGATTCCCACAGGAATGAAAATGTGAACCGAGGTGCTCCGGAAGGGTAAGCAGTTGCTGCTCAACTAGAGACACCCGTCGTTACTGACCCCGCCATGAATGAGCGACGGACTGTTATTACTACAAACAGAACATATCCGTGGTCACGTGGGACACGGAAATTACATATTGTTTATAGCCAAGTCTTGGTAGCGACTGTAAAAATGTCGAACTGATTACTTTAACTTAACCACTAAACAACCTTTGTTCAGTACCTTCCTGATTAACACTAACAATCAAACAATCAAGGAAACCACAAGGCTCTGGAATATCGTGTGAACTGAGAAATATATACTCGATATGCAGGTGCTTCTGTCATGGTATTTACATTTTCCAGCTGGTGGTTCAAGCACAACAATAGAAGCACACAAAAGCGCGATTGGTTGGTTGGTTTGTTTGTTTGTTTGCTTGTTTGATGGTGTTTAACGTCACTTTCAACCGTATTTCAGTTATATCGTGGCGGTCAGTTTTATTGTTGTAGGAAACCGGAGGACCCGGAGAAAACCACCGACCTATCGCAAGTCACTGACAAACTTTTATCACATAATGTTGTACACCTTGCCCTGATCGAGATTCGAACTCACAACTCAGTGATTGCATAGGTAGTTGTAAATCCAAAATTCATGCGATCACGACCACGACGCGATTGGTAGACTAGATTAATCTGTAATATTGGTATCTCTCATTTTTTATTAATTAGCTGTCAAATAAATGTCGACTTCCTTGTGAAAACAATTAAAAATATTAATGCTTGCAAAATATCTATCGATATTTTTTTTATTTCAAAATAAATTTAATTCATATTTGAATTGAACTTAATCTCAATTCTCCAACACATCATCTAAAGTATAACACAATGACGTATTTCATTGTTGTTTCAGTAAATAAACTTTGATAAACATCTGGGTCAGGATATTGATCTAGTATAAAGCAAACATCGTCATCAAATCATAAAAAAACCAATGATATAGCTGACAAGTTGCTCCTTTTATTTTTTTAATGTACTGTAGTAATATAATAAATGCTTGCTTTGCAAGAAGTAAGCAAAACTTCGATCCGATATAAAAAAAAAGGAAGGTATTACGATATTACGTACATATACTACTAAAACGTGAAATATTTTTATATAAAGGGATAACCAGGATACACACATCAAGCAAGAACAGATCAAAACGAAAAGAACAAATACTAGGACAACAAAACCGGGATTGAGAACAGTTGTTCCGTAAAGATACGCACCTCCCGCCATAATAATGACATCCATCATGAAGTTCTAATTCCAAAAATGCCTTTATGCAAACAAATATTCAGAAATTTACCCAGGAAAATGTCTCCAATCGCTTGAGATGTGGGAGTTCAATATAAACCAATCTAACTGAGATTCTCTTCCTGCAGGCATAGGCGACCTTAGTATATTTTGGCTATCATGTTTAGGCTCTTTGGGTTCCTTGTTCCAACAGAATGTTTAATTGTTTTGCTTTCAAATCATTTGGCTTTGAGTGTACATAATGAAGGTTATTTCTAAAAGGCGTCATGCACACTAAGTTTGCTATCAGCGTTCTTAGTACTATTGATGAAGGCGACGTTAGAAATTCTAAAGTAATGACTTCAGTTTATGTTTCTGGTAATCTTGCTTGAGTACTAGATGTCAAAAGTGAAGACCCATGTTTTAAAATTCCAGATATCAACCGAAAATCAAACTGAAATAGCTTGTTGAATGAAAGTTAATTTCATTATGAAAAGGCATGAATATTCTCATACAAGGGTCCGTCGTGGTATGGTAGTTGCAATCAGTGACTATCACCACTAAAGTTGTGAGTTCGAATTCCGCTCAAGCGAGGTGTAGTCAATACAACATTATGTGATAAAGTTTGTCAGTGACTTGTGACAGGTCTGTGAATTCTTTGGGTACTCTGGTTTCCTCCACCAATAAAACTGACCGCCATGATATAACTAAGATATTGTTGAAAGTGGAGTTAAGCATCACAACCCTAATACTAGCAATATTCTCATACATCAAATGTTTATACAGTATTTAATACAACTCATGTCTTTTTAAGTGAAATGTTATAATAGGTGTTAACTAGATTGACACGACGGGTGCCACTAGCGGAGCAGGAACTACCCACCCTTCCGGAGCACCTGAGTTCACCCCCAGTTTTTAGTGGGGTTGTGTTACTCGATCTTTAGTTCTGTGTATGTTTTGTTGATCAATGTTTGTCCTTTTATACCTTTTCTTTTGGCCATTGTGTTGTCTGTTCTTCTTCGATATACGGATTCTGATTACCCTTTTTATATCTTCAAACTCTTTTTAAATAAACTTTTTATTCTAGTTTACACAATTCGTGGTACTAGAAGTAATAACAGGTGTAATAGATAATAACATACATTTAATAAGTTTAAAATACAAAGTGAGACAGTAATAAGAACATTCTAGAACATATTGCTTCAACCAACATCAGGAAGAGGAGATATATTTATATTTTTTGTGTTCTTTTGCTGAGCAACATTTTTTATAATAGTAATATTATTTTTCATTTCCATATCATCTTTATGTGCCTCATTGTTTTTTTCCTGTTTTTTCTCACATCTCGTACAGACAGTTCGAGAATTTGACGACTTCCGACGTGTTATCTTCCAAAAACTTTCTCGCCGGAAATAAAATCTTGAATGGCGACGAGTTGGCTGATGGGAAACTGTGTTTATTTCATGGCATTCTTCTTCAAACATTTCAGCTTCACTTTGTTGCTGGTCAGATACTAAAGTGGCAAAATCAATGGATATAATCATATTTTGCAATAAAATATAATGAAGGAAATTAATAATCAATGCAAATTATGAACGAAATACAATACAAATTATCAGTGACGTCATCTCTTTACTATATAATCAATAATTACTAAGGTACTCAATGAACGGAGCAAATTAAAAATAAAACACCAATAACAGGAAAGAAAAAAACAAAGATCGACTTGCTCCCTGTCATAACTGGCCCAGAGATATGATCGAATGGTGCATTAGATATATATTACATATTTGTTACGGGAGCCCGGGTGGCTCAATGAGTTAGGTCGCTGGATCTAACAACTCATACAAGCCTATCACCAAAACGGCGTGGGTTCGCGCCCGGCTTTGTAAATTTTAAAAAGGGTGCACTCGACTCGCAGCCGCAAGTGATAAAGTTTACCAGTTGCTTGCCCATGGTCGGTCGTTCTCTCCGGGTACTCCCGGCTTCCTCCACCACCAAAACTGGTCGCCATGATATAGCTGAAATATTGTTGAAAGTGGCATTAAACACCAAAAATCAAATCATCAAATCAAAATAATATTTGTTACGTTGTCAAGGTAAACCTTGATCATCATAATATATCCCGATAATTGTGATTGAATATCATTGTATACTAGTGGTTCGCCTGTATATTTGTTTGTCCATCTTCATTCTATGTAAGCCTAAGAAATGGGACCAAAGACGTTAGGAGCAAATCCGACAAGGCTTTTATTGATTGATTGAGCAGTGTTTTAGTTATATTCTTGACAAGGATAAGCTTACAAATAGGTAAATATGTGTTCCTGACATTTACTATACTAAGTATATATCCCTGTCTTTACTTACGACAGCTATTTGGCGTTCTAAATTTGCATATAATATACATGAGGAAGATGAGTATAACTCCAGCTCCAAAGAGTCCACCAAGTATACTCCAAAATCTGAAATAGTTGATATGTCATAACGGGTGTCACTAGTGGAGCAAGAACTGCTTTTCCTTCCGGAGCACCTGAGCTCATCCCCGATTCTTAGTGGGGTTCGTATTACTCGATCTTTTGTTTTATGTGTATGTTTTGTAGATCATTGTCCTTTTGGCCTTTTTACTTTGGCTATTGTGTTATCTGTCCTTCGATTGACGAATTCTGATTACCCCTTTCGTATCTTCAAACTCTTATTGTAGTAATGTTTACCATATTGTAATGAACGTACTACCTTATTCAGAATATTATTACCTAACAACTCATACAAGCCTATCACCAATACGGCGTGAGTTCGCGCTCGGCTTTGTAAAGTACAAAAAGGGTGCACTCGACTCGCAGCCGCAAGTGATAAAGTTTATCAGTTGCTTGTCCATGGTAGGTGGTTCTCTCCGGGTACTTCGGCTTCCTCCACCACTAAAACTGGTCGCCATGATATAGCTGAAATATTGCTGAAAGTGGCGTTAAAACACCAAAAATCAAAATCAATCAGAATATTATTGACCAAACCATTGAACTCAATCATACAATAAAATGTTTATGACTTCTGCACATTGTAATACCTCGTTTCGCAATGTGTGAACTGTCCCCTAACATGATATAATAAACGGTATACATTGTCGTGTGATCTTTAAACACATTCGGGCTCTTTGACCAGTAGTTGTCAAACCGGCAAAAATGAAAACTTTGGAAGGAATAAGAGACAAGATGAAAAAAGTTACAACAATAAAAAGTCATGCTGTACCTTTGATATATGGCCATTTCCCAGAATTTATACTGGTAGATTGAAATTGTTCTATGTGTTGTAGAATAGTCATGATATGTTTAATGTTTGCTAAGTCCGATTGGTTGTCAAGGAATTCATCAAAAAGGGTTGGTTGGTTTTATGGTGCTTAACGCCACTTTCAACAATATTTCAGTTATATCGTGGCTGTCATTTCATTGCTGAAGGAAACCCGGAGAAAACAATTCGATCTCGCAACGTTAGCGGTGATAAGCACTGATTGCTTAATTAGGTAGTTATAAATCCAACCACCATTTATTTCATTAATATTTATAACAGTAAATACATTTCTTCTTTGAAAGATATTGATTATAAACAGAGCGCAATTGACAATATTCTATAATTTTATAATCATGTTCCTTGTAAAATAAAAACAAAACTGTAAATGGGAAGAGGTTAGGGTTATGAGGTTATGACGTTTAACGTCATTGTCAACAATATTTCAGTTACAACGTAGCTGTCAGTTTTATTGGTTTGAGGAAACCGGTGTACTCGGAAACAACCACCGACCTGCCACAAGTCACTGACAAACTTTATCAAATAATGTTGCATCGAGTGCACATCTCCTGAGCGCGATTCGAACTCACAACATCAGTGTTGATTGGCACTGATTACATAGGTAGTTTAAATCCAACTAACATACGATCACGGCCACGACGGCCCCAACAAAAAGGGAGATCGATGTAACATAGTAATCATTATCGTCTAATATCTCTAAATTTAATTCCTTTACAAGCTGGGCCAGTTGTACACGCTTGTGTTCGTCCTTTACAAGCTGGGCCAGTTGTACAAGCTTGTGCTCGTCCTTTACAAGCTGGGCCAGTTGTACAAGCTTGTGCTCGTC
>MJUT01039810.1:198874-216102 GCA_002080005.1 Gigantidas platifrons
TCGTCCTTTACAAGCTGGGCCAGTTGTACAAGCTTGTGCTCGTCCTTTACAAGCTGGGCCAGTTGTACAAGCTTGTGCTCGTCGTATTTTGCACCTGGAACCTTTTTTGTGTGTGTGTAAACATAGAAGTCGTTGTAGTACCCGGAAGTTATCAAAATCTGACAAGAGTATAACTAGTTTGTCTACAAAAATGATCACGTGATACCAAAATCAGGTTCTAATTATCAATAAACAGCATATCACGAAAACGATGTTTTCACACAAAATTAACAATATTCACGTATACTATTTGATTTGTAAAGTATAAAATGTACCTAAAACTATAAGTACATGAATACTCTTTGTCTTCAACATTTTAAGAAAATCGATGGTGCACTAGAAACTTGCAGTCAATATACTTTAGCTGTACTACTTATATTCTTCTCTTTATATTCGAAATATCATGCAATAAATTACAGAAAATTGTATTTCATCAGAAAGTCATGTCAATTTCTAAATCCATATCAATACAGTATACAATGTGATTATATTGAGTTTCATTTGTGAAAATTGTATTTTTTTGTAATTATTTTTTACGTCTTGAATAGATTATCATTCAATTCATGTCTATGACAATATGTTGTATGATTTTCTATAGGATTTTAACTTTATCAACGTCAATAACCGTCAGTTCGTATTATGGCAAATTAAGTTTGTTCCAATTTAAACTTCATTTTCCAATACCAAATCGCGTTAATGTCAAACTTAGGAGAGGTTTGAATTACGTCAAAAGTACGATCTCAGACAATGCATGAAAGGAAAGGTCTTTTTAATTAGAATGTTACAGCACGATTTCTAAGTTAGGTGTTATAAGTATACAAAATATTACGAACAAGATTGTGACACTGATACAAATAACAAAAGGAAGGAACGAGAAAACAAAAACAAAAACAAAAACAGCAACAAAAAACACCACCCCGATCCTAAGAAAATAATTCTCTGAAGCTAATATAACGTGGTCGAGTATATGACAATACATTTATTGTTGGTGGACGAGATTTTTAATAGACATTCGGCACTCCCATAGGTACGAATTGTCTTTCTCTTCTTGTAGATTTGTTCGCTCAAGCAAACTTCATGCAGGGGCTTCTCGAAGAGGATATGAAGAAACCAACCCAGTCTTTTAATTCCACGATCCGCTATATTATCTATATGTTGTCATTTCAATAAACAATTCAAAGATTGCTGACTATTACATCAACACCATTGAATTCGAAATAATGAATACTGATGATACAGCTATGTCTGTCTGATACATTGACCTACATCTTGAAAATAAGGGTAATAACAAAATTACCGAACACAGAGCAATCTTCCAAAGGGAAATTCAAAACTCATAAATCAATAAACATCTAGAAATTCACAGTGAGGGTCCACCAAGAACAAAACTTGACGACAAACGAATGCTTTTTGTTTCCCATTGTGAATTTTTCAGTCATGTAGCAATATTCTAGTTGCACCTGCATATAAAGTATCTCAGTCTATGCAATATTCAAAAGCTTGTGCTTCTTATCAGGATTTTCCTCATAGAGAGTTGCTACTATCAAGGAAGCTACTGAACAAAAGTTACCTGGTGGTAAAGTTGAAATCGTGTATTTAGAACGTCGTACGGTAGTACTCATGATTTTGTTATTAGTAATGGAATATCTTTCTAACAGATGGTCATTGATATATTCTATTTGGCATAGTCCAAATGATGTCCCACTTTCAAGAGTATCACAGAGGGTTTCATTAGTGGGAAAGGAAGTGCTTACCATTTCGAACACCTGAGTTCGCCCGAGTTTTTTGTGACGTTCATGTTGTGTATTTTGTCGAATTACATGTCTTCATGAAATTGATGTATTGAAACGCACAAAACAATATATGATAATTATTATATAGATAGCTGTGAATTACAGAATTTTACAAGTTAAATAAAAACGATAATTTCACAGCACTTCCTGCAATGCCACTATTTTTGCCTTATGAAATTAAATTTAGTTTTTGCCGCCATCTTGGATTCAAAAGCTAGAATATTTTTTTTAAAGCTAGCTAGAGCTACGTAGCGGCTAGGTTACCTTTCCGTTCAATAGGATTTTTTCTACGTAGCTTAACCTAGCAGCTACGATGTTGAACGCACCCCTGTATACACCTTAGCACGGGAAATATTTTTACAAATGTCACACTACAAGTCTGATAGTCGATGTATTGCTTTGTCATATCTGTGAATCGTTTTAAAACATATTCAGAGTATGTTTGATAAAAATAAATACAATTGTCTATATGGAGTATTCAATAGTATTTTACTTGCAAGTGTACACGCAACATTAACATCATGAAATAATACGGAAATATGTTCATAGCGAGGATGGATTATTGATTTCACTTTGATCATATGTTCAACGTGTTTTCAAAAATGTTACAATATAGACAATGACACCAACAAGATAGGTTAGACTGTTACTAAGCAACGAATTGCATGGGATAGATCATTAGTTATCAGGCCTGAACAATCACTAAGACCCAGAGACTACATTTAAAACATAGATATTAACGACAGAAAATAACCAAATGAAAGACGACAATGAAAACAATGGCTGATTTAGGATTAGGGTTATGATGTTTAACGCCACTTTCAACAATATTTCAGCTATATCGGGGCGTCAGATTTATTGGAGTACCCAGAGAAAACCACCGACCTGCTGGAAGTCACTGACAAACTTTATCACATAATGTTCTGTCGAGTACACCTCGCCATGAGAACGATTTGAACTCACAACGTTAGTGGTGATAAGCACTGATTGCTTAATTAGGTACTAGTAGTTATAAATCCAACTATCACATGATCACGACGACGAGGGCCACTACAATGGCTGATAGCTCCAAATTTGTACTACTTGTCTTAAAATGGATAGATTGTATTGAGAAAACTAATCTATTTGATCAATTTATTACTGTAATATAAAATCGTTACTTCGTAATTAGGCATTCTACAACTGATTGATTTGAACTCATCAATCACTTTGTAGGTGCATGATTTCTATGCATTAATTCGTTTGAACATTAATAATGGGTGTAATATTCCGATGCTCACCAAATATGAACATATTCTTCTTCTTTTTTTTTTGCATGATGCAAACATGATGAGCTTGTAATTATTTCAGTATGCTTTGGTGAAAACTAGCCTGTTGTGCTTCAGACAAAATGACACAACACGACCTAGTCATAAATTGGATTTGTATTTCATGGAGTCTACACATTTTTTTTATATAGATATATGGATGTTTAACGTCACTTTCAATTATTTTTTCAGTTGTATTGTGGATGCCGGTTTCAGTGGTTGAGGGAGCTGGATTATGTGGAGAAAAAACACAAACCCGCCGTAAGCCACTATAAAATTGCATCAAAATACTGTAAATTGACACGAAAACACCAATGAAAACAAAACACTCACAAAGTCATACTAAAGAAAAACACAAATCAACAGCTTAAAATTCCTCAGCATTTCAATGATAAATTACCATTTCTGTCGTTTAAGATCAATGATAAATTACCATTTCTGTCGTTTAAGATCAATGATAAATTACCATTTCTGTCGTTTAAGATCAATGATAAATCACCATTTCTGTCATTTAAGATCAATGATAAGTCACCATTTCTGTCGTTTAAGATCAATGATAAATCACCATTTCTGTCGTTTAAGATCAATGATAAATCACCATTTCTGTCGTTTAAGATCAATGATAAATCACCATTTCTGTCGTTTAAGATCAATGATAAGTCACCATTTCTGTCGTTTAAGATCAATGATAAATCACCATTTCTGTCGTTTAAGATCAATGATAAATTACCATTTCTGTCGTTTAAGATCAATGATAAATCATCATTTCTGTCGCTTAAGATCAATGATAAATCACCATTTCTGTCGCTTAAGATCAATGATAAATCACCATTTCTGTCGCTTAAGATCAATGATAAATCACCATTTCTGTCGTTTAAGATCAATGATAAATCACCATTTCTGTCGTTTAAGATCAATGATAAATCACATTTTTGTTGTTGTTTAAGATCAATGATAAATCACCATTTCTGTCGTTTAAGATCAATGATAAATCACCATTTCTGTCGGTTAAGATCAATGATAAATTACCATTTCTGTCGTTTAAGATCAATGATAAATTACCATTTCTGTCATTTAAGATCAATGATAAATTACCATTTCTCAATGTAAAGGCTCTAGAAAGCAATAAGTGTACATACAGTTTGTTCCGCAAAGAAAGTAGTAAAAGAAGAAATAGCGCCTGCTATTACTGTAAGAAATGTTTGAAGATACCAAAGTGATCATCAGATGCCGTAACTCAGAGAAGAACAGACAGATCAATGGTCAAAAGAAAAAGAACAGGGATTTCTAACATCAAATGTCTTCTTCTTTTTATGTTCAGTGAGTACAGGTGAGAGGTGATTGTTCGTGGTGGTCCTTATGTTCAGTGAGTTCAGGTGAGAGGTGATTGCACGATTTGCTGATTTTTGTGGAATTGTTGACCATCTCTGTTTAAACTTTCATTTCATAAACAGATAAACATTGATCTACAAAATACTACACAGAAAACTAAAGCTTGATCATAAAAAGTAGGAGTGAACTCATTTGCTCCGGAAGAGTTAGTAGTTCCTGCTTCACTAGCGACACCTGTCGTGTTACTGTACAACGGTGCACATTGTGAGCAGTATGTTCGGATAAATTCATGACTAGAACAAGTTTACAAACAAAGCAGTTAAAATGATTGGACAATGAAAAAAGTAGCTCATAGTTCTATACACACGTGCTCCATCCATGTTACGTACAATTACAACAGTTAACAATTATGGGGTTTCTGGTACTTTGCTTTTGTTTACAGTGGTAATGCAATGTAATGAGAATCAATTACTGTGTGATTATCTAGACGAAGACAACAGTCAAAACAGGTGTTGATGTAAATGAACGACCTCTATAAAAGACACGATGATTATGTTATTAGTTCTACAATCAATTATACAGTAATATCAATACTTTTTAATTTCATTGTTTACGGTTATTATAAAGTGCGTTGTATCTCCACAATTGATTAAAAATGAGTACGTTTATACTGGAAAGACGGATATTTTATACTCGGCCATATATCGCGGCTTATCATCCTTCCCTCCCGCTATATCTACCTGCTGACTCCACAGGACTTATCAACAGTCAGCAGGAGTTATCAACAAATTCTCCCAACATTTAAACGATAATTCCTGTGAAGATGACAAAAGTAAATAAAATTCATCAACACCATCAGCTAGTTAACATTATTTTTTTTAAAACATATATCAAATTAGGAACTGTCGTGTCAGCAATATCAACAAACAGCGTCCTACAAAAATGTACTTTACACAACTCTTGATAACCTCTGCTGAGACGTCATACTTTTTACGTCATAAGGGAGGTCGCGACCTTTATGTTTTCTAAACCGGAACGGCATTGGTAAACAAATCCTTTAATGAAAATGGGTGACTTTGATGTTTGTAATGAAAAAAACAAAACAATGAATATCACAATTAAAGGAAAAATGCAGCAATCTTAACATTTATATAAACCTGTAAAAATGAATGGTATATTTGCAAACTACTTATGAACTACGCTTTTGAGGAAGCGTACTTTGGATATTTCGAATCATGTAATTTTTCCAGCGAGAATACAAGTATAGATGTATCCGTCTTTATGTTTGATTTAAGGATGATAAACATGTCATCTGAATGTGAATATGATTGATACTGAAAAAATCAGCCAGCTCGACAGAATATGAAATTTGTGACTCGTTCGCTTCGCTCACTCGCCAACAAACTTCATATTCTGGCTCGGCAGGCTGATATTTTCGGTATCAATCAATTCACATCTAGATAAAATATACATATTCATGGGTTTTGACGCAATACATGTAGTACATTGTATCAAGGGCTTTACAAATCTTTCACAAATCTAAACACTATGTATGTATGTCTTTGCTTTTTTTACTTGTAAATGAACAAGCCAGATATAAAAACAGCAATAGTACAAACACATAATAATATCAGAAACACATGGCACCTGTACTATCGATGTTTATACACACATTTATTATAAGAATGTTAGTACCTAGTATATAATGTATACTTACAGTGTTGGTGATATCGTAGAACTGCTGCTATTAGAGTTTGCTGTTGAACATGCTACAGCAGAACAAGTGTTAGACTGGGAAGAGGTACAGCAGTATTCAGATGCAACACATAATAACTCTTGGTAAGTATTACTGCTGTTAATGTAGCTGCAGTTAGTCGTTGCCATAGTAATACAATGTCATCCTGACAGTTTATCTGCAAAATAAACAAAGATGCAAAAAATGATACGGTGTCACCCCCTTTTTTTCGGGAATACATTTAGCATAACGGTATACTTGTGAATGATTACACACAATAATGATAATTATCTGTAAAACGAAGCAAACATGCAATAAAAGTATGTAGATACCAAAGGGGTAATCAGAAGTAGAAAATGACCATCATATCATGTTGATAGAAGAAAGAATTGGTTTAGAAATGTTGGTAAAAAATGTATCAAGACCGTCCAATTTCTTCGTCGACAGCTTAAAACATAGATTCGTCTTCGGCGAAGAACACACCTAATACACTTTATTGTATCATGCTTTCTCGTCTCTTCTATTGTCAACAGCCGTACAATATCTCATGATACCCAGAGAGGAGGTGGGGCTAGATGACTTCACATCATACAATATCTTCGATACCAAAATATACAAGATATCATCATAAAGCTTACATACATGTACTCTCACTCAAACAGCAAAACTAAAAAAACTGATGTCGCTAACTTTGATTGACGTCGCAAGATACAAGTCCCTTATTGAACAAAGTTACTCGTGCACCATCAGATATTTTGATAGGCCAGACTCGATCTGCGACCTCGTCACATGGCCTACCAAAATATCTGATGATACACTCGCCTTTTTGTTCAATAAATGTAACTTAACCGACTACCTTCTTAGTCCTTTACAACTGGCGGATATACACTTTCTTCTGTGTCAGGCATTTGAGAAAGTAGACATTATACAATTATTGACTTTGATATAGGTTGCTACTATAAACATACTGCCTTTAATTGAGGGTGTTATGGTAGATTACCACACTCAGAAAACCAATATCACCCGAGACGAACACCCGAAACTAAAGGCAGCATGTTTTATATTATACTGAATGCTCTGGTATTGCATTGCCAATGGTGTGTGTTGTTTTAATACTGATTTAAGGTAATTGTCTAAGAACTAAATTACCATATCTAATTTAATAAACTTTTAATTAACAAGGAAACAAAAACAACTTTACTGTAACAATGGTGTAAAAGTGTAACAATATAAAAATGTTTGAATCACAGCCATCATTTTAAATAAAAATTGAAATGAACAGCAGTTATAATTGGGTACGGCTGGCATCACATTTCGGTTATTAGCCTCCATGAGGCTGTTGAATTGTATTGACATAGAGTGAACACTCTGCACGGGGTTACTTGGAACATTTGCAGGGGGTGCCTTTTGCAGTTCACAATCATTGTCAAACAGTGCTTGTTCACAAATCAGTATCGGCAAAAAGAAAATCTACATCTGTGGTATTGATGTCGCTTGAATTTTTTTCATTACTTCCCACATTTGACATATTCTCAGTGTTGGATGGCAGAGTTGTCTTTGCGAAGATTTGACCACAGGGATTTGTCAGAGTATCATTTAAACAATCTGAAATTTCACGCTTCTTTTTGTCACTTAACCTGGGCACATAATGCTTTACAGATTCCTCACTTTTGTGTCCCGAGACACGCATAATGTGTGTTGTAGCAATGTGAATACCCCCTTCATCCATTTCAGTTATTGCTGTCGCCCTTATCGAATGGTTATATCGGCAAAAGCCATGTTAATGTGGTCTGAATGTCCAAGAGCGTACTGTCGTCTGTTTGTTTATTTATTTGTAAAACTAAATTAAAAACTTTGACGGAATAGACTGTTTCCGGTCCAGAGGGTGGTATTGCAATAACACCCGTTGCCAACACAGAATACCACCCGTTGCTAGAAGGAGGCGGAGCTACAGGATGTGGTATTGATACGAAGGTGGAGCTTCGTAAAATTAGTGAAAAATACCATTTTCTAATCGACCAATGGCATTGTGTCAATAGTCTAGAAATTTGCATAAAGTATAATATAGGGATTTATCAACCTGAAAAAAAGTTATATTCACTGAGCCGAAGGCAAGGTGAATATTGCTTTTTGAGGGTTGATAAATCCCAGTAGCAACCTAATCCAAAGTCAATGATCGTTTTATTATATGATTATACATGGGAAAAAACGTTTCCGGCATATTTTTAGCTTTTAAATATGTCCGGAATATTTTGACAGCTCCATTTGTTGCTCGACGCGTGTTTTTGGCATTTTTTTTTCTCAAGATTCTCGTCCACTGTGGCAAACTGTGCAGACGGCAATTCGTCGTCCATTTAATTTTTTTTGTGTGTACAGACGTTAAGGAACCCCGGATGAAAACCCCCCTGATTGTCCAATGTTGCCGAGAGACGTAAAATTTGATTGGACCGTGGAATTCTGGAATCTATATTTCTATTTTTAGCCCAAATTGGGGTGACATTACAGTCCACACTACCTATGAACTAATTTTAGCTCATTTGAGGTTGACATCGCACGTACGCATTACTTTTCAAGTTGATTTCAGCCAATTAGAAATTAGACAAAGTTCAATCATATAATAATATATTTTACATAGACATTAAACGTCATCTTAAATAGTTATCAACTGGTATATTTTTCTTATGTGTAGAATCCTATGTTTTGTATCAAAGGGGATATGCTTTACATAGTGAACTTGGTTATGGGGGTGTAACACTGTTCAACAATATTTCAGCTATATCGTGGAGGTCAGTTTGATTTGACGGAGAAACACGGAATATCAGAAGAAAACCACTGACAAGTCACAGACAAACATTAGTACATAGAGATGTATGGAGTACATGGACGGGAATCCATTTCACATATTTAGTAATGATAAGAATTAATTGAATCAGTAGATTCAAAACCAACTACCATAACATGGCAGCCAACATGGACCATGTTTGCTTAATCTATACATCTGACATAATGTTCAATTTCTTTTATCTAAGTCGCCATCACAACCCGAAATCAATCAGTCTTGACATTAATCAACATTAGAATACTACTTAAGATACACGATTTAGTGAGCGCGTGATATACAATTTAGTGAGTGCGTGAAATACAATTTAGTGAGTGCGTGAAATACAATATAGTGAGTGCGTGAAATACAATTTAGTGAGTGATGAAATACAATTTAGTGAGTGCGTGATATACAATTTAGTGAGTGCGTGATATACAATGTAGTGAGTGCGTGAAATACAATTTAGTGAGTGCGTGAAATACAATTTAGTGATTGCGTGATATACAATTTAGTGAGTGCGTGATTTACAATTTAGTGAGTGCGTGAAATACAATTTAGTGGGTGCGTGAAATTCAATTTAGTGAGTGCGTGATATACAATTTAGTGAGTACGTGAAATACAATTTAGTGAGTGCGTGATATACAATTTAGTGAGTGCGTGATTGTTGTATAACGTCAAGTAGGCATATTAATTATATCATGACACGAAACAAATTATGTGTAATGAAATGATGATAATCTACTAGAACATCATGTTGTATATGTATAGTGTTAGCTAAGTGAAACAACAGTCCACAGGTAGGCATGTAGCTAGATCCAGACATATACTCACGACTTCTAACCACCAAGTATTTGATCTTTCTAATTAAAGCAGTACGCTTAATGGAGTAATGACAAATAATCACATCTATTCGCCTTTTCGAATAGATGGATTTATCGTGAAACGACATATAAATGTCCTCGATTTGTCTCTCTTTTTACGTTCACGACGAATTGAACCATTGAAACAAACATGAGGGTTATGCGAGTTATCCCCCTTTGTGAATATATAAAGGAAACTTTTAAGAATTTCCGGTCTCTTTTTCCTGACATCAGACAGGTACGCATCCATTTATTTCTTTCACAAAAAGTCACAAACTTGGAAAAACCCACCCTTTATTTCCCACCCAATTTTCTTGCTTATTTAACACAAGTTCTGCTGCTGGGTGATTTGTAATTTCAGGAATCAAGTGGAAGTGTTTGAAGATTGACTGTACTAATAAAGAGACTGAGTTCCCGGTGCGGCTGGACAGATGAATATGACACACAAGAACAGATGCACAGAGTTTCAAGAAGGCGAAAGCGCGGCACAGTATGTCAGTTTGAACTTATTTGTCTTGACTACTGATCCCAGGGTCAAGTACAACGCAGATTAATGGATATTTAATGTGCCGCAAAATATAACTTTCCTTAATATGGAATATGGAACTTTATATATATGCTTGTGTGCTTAACGAATTTAACATATCTTGTGTGCCTTATGATTTTAATATTTTTTGTGTGCCTAATGAATGGAACATTTCTTGTGTGCCAATAATGAACATTTCTTGTGTGCCAATAATGAACATTTTTTGTGTGCTAACTTTTCATGTGTGCCAATTTCTAATAATTTTATGTGCTTTTAAAATTTGAACTTGTTTTGAAAATGTTTTCGAGAAAATACAGCCGCGACCAAACATTGTCAATGTAAATAAGTTAATAAATTTAATTAATTTTAACATGTTCTTTTTTAAACAACTTGCAGAAATATAATGGTTCGATGCTGTCATCATCTCTTTTAGTGCTGTCGTCGTTATGTATTTTGCCACGATATAGTTTAAATATATACTACAGTTGGCGTTAAACAACAATCAATCAATCAATCAATGGTTATTTATTTAGGTATCGTTGTGTCGTTGTTTTCTCCGATAACCAGTTTTATAATCTTGGTATGACGTGATCAGGGATTAAGGATCGAACTCACAAATCGACTACACCCGAGGCGAGGGCACGTACCATTATTACATCGAGGCAGCACAAATATTACTCAATTAATGATAACATTACTTAATAGATATGTAGATTCGAATATTTCTGAAAAAAACAATGAATTGCACTAAATTGATGATGTATATTTTTACTTACAAAATGTTTTATAATCTATAAATAATGTACAAGAACCTATATCATTGACTGTCCTGTCCTGGTCACGGCATGTATCATAAGTACCTATCACTACTAAAGCTTTTGAATTTCATTCCCGCACACATCGCGAGGTGAACTCGATACAACTTTATGTCTTATAATTCACCAATTATTTGCTCGGTGGTTATTTTCTGGACAACCTGGTTCATTCAACTAAGAAAAATGACCATATCGAAATAAATGAAATACAGTTAAAAATACCAATCTTTAAAAAAAAAAAGCACAAAGTACATTCATCTACATATATAAATCCAAACGATTCATCGTTCTTATCCATGTAAAAGACAAAAATGCGAAATGTCAAGAATTTATTAATGGGGTTCTGTATAAAAAAAATAGAATTGTTATGTTCTTACCCCGGTGATAACTATAAATCCAATATTTTCCTCACATTGAAAACGAAGAGAAGAAAATCAGTCCTAATACCACACAGAGATCATTGATGGTCCAGTAAGAAGTGACAACAGCTCTGTATTGTTATGTTTGTATAAAGGAAATTAAGTTAAACCATCTTAGACATTCACGTTTCGTCAAGTACAATATTTCAGCTATTATGTCAATTATAACACACAGATGTATAAGATGAAGACATCTTTAAATCGATAACATAGCCTTTTAACAATCAATTATTCATAAATATGTGACATTTCTGTCAAACTTTTGATATACATTGCGACATTTCTTGTTTTTTTTATAAAATGTCAAATACAAGTATTTTCAGAAGTTAGTTGTACGTAACAAAATGTATTCGATAATCAATACACCCTTTTCAATATCATCGCTGACTAT
Source organism: Gigantidas platifrons (assembly GCA_002080005.1). Lineage (NCBI taxonomy): Eukaryota > Metazoa > Mollusca > Bivalvia > Mytilida > Modiolidae > Gigantidas > Gigantidas platifrons. The sequence continues at coordinate 210,913 of MJUT01039810.1, forward strand.
TTCACTTCCAACAATTTTGCATGAAATTAGTTTCGTAAATTCGATTTTTATAAAATGTTTGTTTGAATCACTTTCAATCAGTGTATTACTGTTGTATCATCACATTTTCAGTTTTTCAAAATTACCGATTATTCATCCTCAACACTATGGAATTTACGAAAATATCTGTATGGAAAATTAATAAAAATTAAATTAAATTTATACAAATTACTAATATCAATCAATTAGATTTAATTTGTTTACTGTTAAAATAAGTTCTGATATCTGCTATTTTTAGCATATTTTAGCCAAATACTTATATCTATAGTATACTATAGCCGTTATTTTAAAGGGAGACAAAACTATATGTAATCTTTAGTTCTCACCCACTTCCAATACTAATTGAATGAGTTTTTGATCCACTCATTGCTGTGTGATTGTCAGAGAAGCAAACATTATTGATTTTACAAACTTTGTGGTTTGACAAAGCTGTGGTTTAAATTTATGTTATACCGATCACTTAAACCGGAACCGTGCATGCCATGGGTATAAATAGCTGTGGGCGGAGCAAACCTTCAGATTCTTCATTATTTTGGCCACGGTTATCTCGAGGAGGAAAAATCAATGATACACAGTTTCACAGTTACTATTGGAGCAAATTATTTGACAGGCATGGTTACTAGTGTTCCTCCCTCCCAAACTTTCAGTCGTATTAAAAATTAATATTCTTCATCAGTCTAAAAACTACAGAAATCACTTCGAAAATACACATTTCTAAGGTATGTGACCTTTAGGTCACGTTGGTCATGTGACATACAGTTTCATAAATATGCTGTTCATATCAACGGGAATTTCTTATGATAAGCTCCGCCCTCAATTTTGTCGGTAGGCACTACCGCAAATTCCCCTTTAAAGCTAAAACAGATTACAATTACACCACACTAATGCCGCGTTGCATTCGTACATTGAGTTCATATTTGGTCATTCTTGAAGCATAACCTTTTTAAAGTTATGAACACTTATAGCTTCATTTTCCACGTTTAGGGATGAATTCTGATCTTCAATTCTTTAATACATTGCTGATCAATGACATTAACGTTAGAGAAAACCGAAGGGGCAACCACGAATGAACAATCCAAAGACACTGGCACCATTGGGCACACAAGACACAGGACAATGAAAAACAAAGCAAAAAAAAAAAAAAAAAACACAGAAAACTAAAACGATGAGCAACACGGTCCATACCAAAAACCGGGGAAGAACCCAAGTCAGACGATGGTTCCTTTATTAGTCAACTGTTCGATTGAGAAATAATTTAATTTTAGAGTCACATGTTATTTTATACGTGTTTTGATTGGTTTAAAAAGTTGAGGTTATTTTCCAATGTACGGAATCTGAAAATAGACGTCGTTCTTAAGGCGTTGCGTGCCGTTGTCATCAGGTGATTTTCTTTAAATGAGGTACCTTTGGGATTATTTAAATTTATTTCCGATTATTTGCCTTATTTTGAAAAAAATAAATCTATTTTTCAATATCATAGGAAAAAAGTTTGAATTAATTTATAAGGATTGATCGAAATTATTTATTCTGTTCGTTCGAAATAACCTCGATCAGGTTGTATACACCGATGAGTAACCCCTACGCGGGTTACACGGTGTTTACAACCTGATTGAGGTTATTTCTTCATGAACCGAACAAAAAATGCGATAAATCCTTAATTACTAAGTATTTTAGAGCGTTTTATTTTCTTAAGTATACAAAATGTAAACTTGAGAGACGGAGAACGACAATCATAGCAAGGTTTATTTATTATCCACCCATTATTGACTGAGGGTTATTTCAGAAACGTTTCATGTGCACTAAATTAAACATCTTTGGTTTTTTTCCCCATCTTTATCACTAGGATAGATACCTCTGCTGGTGGAGTATTAGTCCTCGAGGGTATAATCCGTCCAGTACCCAGTGTTTTGGTATTGACATAGTTTATTACAGTTCCTCCATAATGTCATGTATTAAAACAATGGCCAATTTCTCCAAGCATAGATACTAATAATATATTTTGTCCATCCTGTTTAGTACATTTGGTTTACGTGCTCCCAAAGACATTTAAATTATTTGACTTTCCAATCTTTTATTCATATGAACACATACCGGATGAAGGTTATTCCAGAAACGCGTCCTGCGCACTAAATTATATATTCACGTTAACGTTTTTACTACAGATTAATGTGTTTCGGAAAGAAACTGACAATGTAAGTGCTTTTCTATTCCTGTAATAAATTAATATAAACAGAAGGACATTATTGGAAGCGCAAAGTATTTTTTTTTCCGTTTTCACATGTTTTCTTGAGTTTCAAATGCAACCATTTTAAAATACAAAATGATAAATGATGCCACAAACAAGAACTTAATGAAATATTAAATAGGGAGGAGGCAAATTTAGTGCGCACGACGCTTTTCAGGAATAACCTTCATCAGGTGCAGGCAAAATCGAAAGATTGGAAAGCCAAATAATTTAAAGCTTTAGGAACAATAAAACCAAAGGTCCTTAACATGATAGCCAAAATCAGCTATGGTCACCTATGCCTGAGAGAGAGGAATCTTAGTTTTGATAATAATTACATAAGTTAGGAATTGTAAATTTCCGAAATATATCTAATAAATCACGTCAGTGCCGAAACAGATTCAAACCCGATACCACAAACACATACATATACGTCATGACCATTCACTTTCCTTGCTTGGTACAGGCATTTCAGTAAAAAGTGACGGGGTTAAACTAGTTTCATGGACCCAAACCACTCCTCTTAGTGATGTGTTAATTATTGATAATATGAAACTCGTCAACAATTTGATACAGAATCAACAAGGTTATTTTGTAATAATGTCTGGACTGATATCTTTATATTGCGATTTGAAATAGATTTTGTAATTGATTGTTGACTAATTTCCGTATTTCATTTTGATGTCTCAAATTATGTTATTGACATTCTATATTTGTTTTGTTTTATTTATTAGGTTGATGGCGTAAAGGTGAACATCAGCAACGATAAAAATCTCCCCAGCATTTCTGACGACAGTATAATGCAAATTAGAGACTTTGTACAAATTTATCTTGAAAAATCTCCGTATGGTAATATTTCTACGTTTAAAATAGATGAAGTGATGACTGATGATTGTTGTTGGTTAAAAAGGTTTGTCAAATTCTATGCATGTCTTGCATTGCAACAATTCACGAATAACATTCGATTTTGTGTGTGTGTAAATAAAGCTCTGTTCATTAATTGAACACGATGAAAAAGAAGAAGGGGGTTTTGTAAACAATGTTTGAAATATTGATATTCAAACTTTAAAACAGATTCAATTTTTACGCATTCTAATTACCATTTTGTATCTTCAAACTCTTCTTAGAGATGACCATTCGGGATGAATATATAACCGCCTCGAGCAAGCTATGACCATACACTGTAGCTACCTTCAATACGAGAACAAGATATTCATATTTGCAGCCTACATGCAAAACAAATTCTATATCAATTCATTTTTGTTCAAGTTATTGTGCTGTGTTTCCTTTCACACCGACTATTGCCTTTTATTCTTACGAGTCCGATATCATACAGGGGATTCTCAAGAAAAACGAAGAGAAGCTAGTCCGATATTTCAATTTGACGTTCCGCTACAATATAGATGATGTGCTTTCACTAAATAATTCTACATTTGGTGATTTTGGTGATCGCATCTATCCGGCTAAGAACGAAACTTTACAACAAAAAAGATTATTTAAATTTACCCATTGCGAAATGTCCTTTGATATACATTGTATATATACAATATATAGCAACACTATATGGGGTATATATCTCTCAGTTGAACAAATATTCCAGTGCGGCGGCAATGCTTGTGGTTCCTAGGATGATTTCTTTCATAGAGGGTTGCTGTAAACCAGGAAGCTACATAACCAAGGGTTCATAGTGATTAAGGTGAATTCATCACTTCGAAAGCTTTACTGTCGCCATAATGACTTGGTTAATTGCTACGGAGTATCTGTGTCAGAAATGACCACGGATATGCCCGGTTTGTCGTAATCACAATAAGGTCCTCTCCTCATTCATGACGGATCATGATCACCGTGTTTATAACAAGAGTACTACGACGGGGGAAACTGCTTACCCTTCCGGAGCACCTGAGTTCACTCCCGATTTGTAGTGGAGTTCGTGTTACTAGATCTTAGTTTTCAATGTAATGTTTTGTAGATAGTTATTTGTCCTTTAGTCATTGTTTTGTTTGACCATTGTATTGCCTATCCTTCTTCTATTTGCGGCGTCTGTCTGATTACCACTTTGGTATCTCCAAACTTCTAATTGCATGATCAAGACACAATTCTGAAAACTATCAAACATATAACCACTTGTTCAATCTATTCCATATAAGAACTCGTCCATGTTATTTATATTCGCAGTATTTATGCAAAAAAATAATAATGAAATTATCGTGTAAACAAGAAAGTGTGACGGACAAAGCGACAAATAATTTAAATGCAAAGGCATAAGACTGAACCGGAAAGTGGGGATGGCGATTTCTTTGAAGTGGACTGTAAAGTGGGGACAAGTTTTTGAAGCGGGCTGGAAAGTTGGGGGAGCTTTAGGAGAGGTCTGGATATTGGGAGGAGGTGAGGGTTTTCAAAATGTCAAGCAAAAATTAAATGAAAATGACATGGAGAACTACCTAAATCTGAAGAGATACATCAACAGTACATAGAAAATTGAAAAATAAATAGCAAATGGTCAGTCAATATAGAGTAATCGCTTTCATAAAGAGTTCGTCCTACGTACCCGAACCGTTGGACAACGTGCTTCAGATGTAGAGATGTGGAAGGACGTCTAAAGTAATTCAATAAAATTACAAGATCTCTGTAAAACTAACGTCACAGAACTATTACAATAAATCATATCAAAGACAATTATGTTTTGACGAAATAATAAAAAAAAAAAAGATTACACTGCAATTATTGTCTGTAAATAACTTCTGTTTGAACTGTATGATATTTCATTTAGTCGTTTGCATCACCGCTGTAAAGTGTCAGGAGGAATAGTGCCCGCATCACCACTGTAAAGTGTCAGGAGGAATAGTGCCCGCATCACCACTGTAAAGTGTCAGGAGGAATAGTGCCCGCATCACCACTGTAAAGTGTCAGGAGGAATAGTGCCCGCA
>MJUT01039810.1:219208-234072 GCA_002080005.1 Gigantidas platifrons
TTTTTTAATTAAACCGTAATGAAAGACGAATTAAATAATGATAAAACAGAGATGTATATCTTTTGACCTCTATTTAGATGTGTAAAACTGTTCTTATGTTGAAACGTCTTTGCAACACTGAAATCTTTTCAATCAGTTTTATTATTAATCGAGTTCCATTTCACTCTACATAAGAATCGACGTGTATTAGACAGAAAAACACGTGCCAAAGCAAAACGGGAAAAACAAAACAAAACAAAGACAAAGAATAGTCTATTTGAAAACTTTTAAAGTAGAACGACACGGACCAACTGAAAGAGGGATTAACTCAGGTGCTCTTGAAAGATAAACAGTTCCTGCACTACAAGTGGCACATGTCATGTACCGCCATGAATCTTATATTGGTATAATATATTTTTTTTTATACTCAAATCTTCTGTACTTCTTTTAATATTTATTTTGGTGTACATTTGTTTTTTTTCTTTCTTCATTTTATTCTCTGCCAGAACATTTTGATCAGAAAGAGTATTTTCAAAAATATCGTGTGTATTTTTAAACGTAGGGAAATATTTGTCAAACACAAACGTTGTTCGAATACACTAGCAATAGCAATTATACAAAACATAAATACGCAACTCGTATGAGTGAATTTGTACTAAGAATTTAATACTATTAACTGAATGTCGTTGAGTTCCAAGCTTAAGTATTCTAGCAATTTATCAACGAAAGCCTTAATATGTTTTTGTTTAATCAACCCAACATCAAGATACATCGAAAACGAATATCGTCTGCTCATATATGTATTGTGTCTTCATAATTGTGGAGTTATTGCTCTTTTGCTCACTGGCTTGGAAGGATGTCATCATTACCACCCTCCATTAAATTGATAGCAAAGTTGATCATTCCATTTCAACAGCATTGCCATGGCAACATATTTATATTTAATATTAAGACTTTAGCGTACACGACACGTTTCTGGAATCAACAGGTACGCTTAAAATTAAAGTATTGAAAATCCAAAGCGCATTGAAGAATATCATCGAACTATATTTCTTTACGGATGTATCTCCCCGAATACCGAAAACGGATTATTTAAATAATTCCACATGCGTTAAAGGTACATTATAGTGGAAAATGTTAACTACCATAACTTTGTATTCGACGACTCTAAAGGGTCGATAGCTTTTACCCAATATTTGACCGATTCCATTAATGGTGGAAATTGGAAAACAGTTAGTCGCAAAGATCCGGGTTCTTCATGAAACACTTGTACAGCACATTATCTAAAAATATTTCAAGGTCAAAGATCAGATCATGGATGGACCATTGACCTTGTCATCTGAATAACTAGAAAACAGTCCTAGATAGACCAAAAGTCAAAGCAATAAAACCATTCGGGACGTGATGGCCAACGTTTGTTTTCTTTGACCAAAAAGATACGACGACCCCCATGGCTGGTTCCAATAAAGTCATTGTTTGTCAAACCACACAACTGAACATGCGACCTTAAAATAGGCTAAAAAGTAAAATGTCCGTGTAACAAGAATTTCTTTTTTTTTATTGCAAAAAGTACATATCAACCATATTTTCCTTTTTGCATTCAGTAGACCATGGGGTACTTTTTAACAGAAAAGGAGCAACCGGGTATATTTCTAACAACGATATATCTGAATTTAAGAGTACATAATCTATCACAAGATATAAAATTGAACCGAAAAATGAAATAGATACAGAACATTGAATCTTTCAATTATTATTGTACAATTGCATTTTCATTCTCTTAAACAAGTTCTATAAATCTCGAATCTACATATTTCAAATATTGCGTTTTCCAATCTAATATACATCTATATAATCGTGTTCTAGACAAACATGTAAAATTCCTGTTTACCAGGATAATGACTTAATGCCACCTGGCATAGCAATAGAACACAGTTCACCGCTGCAGAATACAAGTATATTGTCTTACTCTGAAAGGGATATTCACTGGTTGAACGTAAAAGAACTTGCAGCAGGTCTGTAACCTCTGTTAAAAGAAACTAAGAACATACTTTTCACATATAATATTATCTGACAATCCTTAATAATTCAAATTGGTTTTTTTTCTTACTATAATTGAATACCATTATTTTACAATTGTGCACAGAAGAATACACAGTGGTAGATTATCTGTAATTCATGATCTGCTGAAAAAGAACGGTATTGTTTTTAAAACTGGCCTTTTATATCGATCTCCGTTCTATTATTATTCATAATCATGACGATATGGAAATTCCGGAACATGTTTTTGATATATAATAATTTTTCAGTATATATAAATAAAATGTAGGCACATTCAGTGTGGAATAAAAATCAGTAATCATTATTCTTACACTAAAATGTTCCCTGGTGCCGTCACTATTAATATATGCTAAATTCTATCAAATTATTTAAAGAAAGTCAATATGTCGTCGTTTGGATAGTTGTTCCAGCGAAAACATATTGTAGAATATGTACATACATTGTTCGCGAATATAAAATTAATTTAAAAACCTTTATAATTAAGACGAAAACAGAGCATCTATGCGTATTTTGTGTTTACCATGCAATACATTGTTAATTTAAATGAGTGAAGTAAAGGTACCTCCACACCAATCATACCAGGTTTAACGTGGACGTCAAAGAGGGCACAACCCCGTGCTAAATATGAGGAGATGCCAGAATATCTTATACATTAATTTGGTGTAAATAATCAAAATGTATACATATACTCTTTATACAGTCAATGTAACGCTCATTGCAGGGTAAATTTTGTATTTCATAATGACTGTAAATATCCGTACTTTAGCTAAGTAAAGTCTAGAAGTCAATAAATAATGGTATTGACCTGCTGAAAGTGACATTCACTGGGTGACGTCATAAGCCTTATAGTATATGTAATAAAACAATTACAGACTTTTGTAGAAGTCAATATGAGTTTTTATTGACCTGCAAATCCAATATTATTTTACAGGTCAATAAAAACTTACATGTCAATAAAACTCATATTGACTTCTACAAAAGTCTGTAATTGTATAATATCGTCCAGTTATGCCAAAGACCATCTTCACCTCCTCTTGTTTATAGAAGGGCTCATATCTTACTTACGTTATTTAGGTTTGTTTGCGAATATTGGTGTCCAACACATATCATGCTGTGTTTTTGTTTTGTTTGTCTTCGTCTTGTGTACTCTATGTTGCCAGTTTCGCTGGATTGTCCGTTTTTGATTACCCCTTCGGTATTCTCTAACGTTTATTTAAATATAATATACAGCCAAATGACTAGATACAAACACTGTAAAATGAGCATTTCATGACAGGTACCATTCATAGAACAGGATAAGATTACCCCAAAATGGTTAATAATGAATACTTAAAAGTATCAGATTCTAAATTATTTAATAATCAATAAATCCAATTTCTAAACAATAATTTGATATCACATATCTATAGCTGAAATTTTATCAAACCAGGGATCAAATGGACACAAGTGCATGTGGGAATCTTTTCCAATATCATAAACAATTTCAAGGAGTTTTTTTTTCGAAGATAACATCATAATGCTTTCCAATATATATTTTTTTTCATTTGTAATTGGGCAGAAATAAACTTTAACAAATGGGAAAATTGGGTAGGTATAGAAATACGATCCAGATTCTCAAACGTATCAACAAGTGTCTGGTATAGAGTTACTATGATCACTGTGACTAGGTATATTGTCGTTTGATTGAGGACATTCCATTTTGTCGTACATTGCTGGGAGCATGCGAGGTTTGCACAGATACAATTTGATAGCTTGTTTCAATCCAATTTCAAATTGCAATAAATCTCATCAATTTTCTAATAAAATTGTTTCACTCTTTGATAATAAAATGCAACATTTCATCCTGCAATACAATGAAGAAGACTGTAAATGGAGTTTTATCATTTGATCACGGTGTGCTAGTAATGTGTTTATTTTCTTTATAATTATTTGTACAAAGAGATTATCTTTTTATGATTTGTCAGAAATCTGATAAATATTGTTTGAGTACTACTGATTTTGTATGTAATTTGATTAGCGCTGTTATTACCCAACTAGGACAACAATTTACGTTTTAACTTCAAAGGCAAAAATATATGTCTATTACATCCAATTGACATTTTTTCTGCATAGCGGATAATGCTCGACATTTACAACGTATGTTGTTGAATTTCAAATAAATTTTATATAATTTCAGATTATTATTCATCAACGTTCTTATGTCATTAAAGCGGAAAAATTGATGAAGGGGAGTCACGGTAATTTAAAATGTAATTATCATATGTACAAAATTTACACCAAAATCAATTTGAAAATAAGTAATGTCATGCATTTTGAATGAATTTAGCATTATAGTTTCCTGCTATTACCTAACATTTAAAAAAAAAAGATGTTGAGAAAGGTTGATGAAATATGTAGTGTAAACGATATTTATTCAAATATATACATAAACATGGGATGACATATAAGCAAAAAGAGTTTGAAGATACCACAGGGGCGATCAGAATCCGTATATTGAAGAAGAACAGACAACACAATGGCCAAAACAAAAAGCACAAAAGGACAAACAACGATTTACAAAACATACATATAAAACTAAAGATGGAGTTACATGAACCCCATTAAGAACCGGGAGTGAACTCATGTTCTCCGGAAGGGTAGCAGTTCCTGCTCCACTACTAGCAAAGAAAGGCTAACAAGTCTCGGCAAAAATAATATCTATTTGTAGGAGCTTTAGAAACAGGTAGAAAACGAGGAAATTGATAAGATAAAAAAAATAACCTGGACATTATATAGTATAGGTTCTAGACAAGGGCATGCAATGTCACATTCCCAACATCGAATTTATGTAAATTATAAGGTAGATTTGTTTTATATTCTACCTAAGTCCAGAAATTTTACAAATAAAAACCATCAGACGATACTTATATAACAACATTAAAATAAGTTAAATACATAAAGAATTATCATACATTCTATAAATATTTTTACCGGTGCAATTTCTTTTTCGAGAAAGTCGCCGTCAAAAGCCAAAATTAATTAATTACGATAATGTTGTGCATAATAGCTTTTATTTTTTTCAAAACATTTTCATTCAGTTTGTAACATTACAGAAAATCCGTTTCCATATCGACGTAGTTTTTGTATGGTAGAATAAGTTAAAACCGTCAACATCCATTACGTCACATCGATGTTATTTCAGCTCCATTCTAATTTTCAATAAAAGGACATGTTTATTTTACCGACCAGGCCGATGAAATGACTTTGTATGCCGTAATATGATAGTAAAAACAGTGATATAACTGGCAGAATACATAGCCTGAATTTATCGACATCATGTTCCAATGAAAACACAGCATTTTTTTTATAAACCATAATATAGACATATACATTGTATAGATATATTGATATTGATATTTACATTGTACATAATGATTAATTAAGCATACATGTCCATTATTGTTGATTGTCATGGAAAAAAACTTCCCCCAGTGGAACGTTTATGCTACCAGACAAGATTTATGGGTTTATTTTAACATATGACATCCTTTACATTTATATTTATGATATAATTATCAGTTATTATTCAATTATTATTAGTCATTATGAAAGTTAATATAACATTGATTATTGATAGATGAGATCACAGTAACGAACATTGTTTTTTAAACTCACAACTTCTAACTTGCTATGGATCAATTTACATAGGGGCCGCCGTGGCCGTGATTGTATGGCATTTGAAATTAAATCCATGGCTTATTATTTATTATTATTTATGTTCCACGGACAAAAAAAAAAACGCAACAACAAAGACCTAAAGATCTAAAGCGTGAAGAGAGAACCATGACTTTTAATTGAGTCACTATGAATCACAATCTAATTAATATTAGATGTTTGCTGTACCTTTTTGAAGTTTTGTTTTTCTTGGATGATACACTAACACCAAACAACATTCCGTTAGGGGTCAAATCAGGGTTCATATTTTCAACTGATCAATCCGCCTACTAAATCATTAGATACTAAACCGAGTGCACGCCAACTGCTGTTTTCTTATTGGTCATTGGTCAATAGATCTAATTGTCTTGCATGTGATCATTAGACGGTCAGAGATGACTGAAAGACTACATGACATGACCACAAGCGAGCTGTCGTTATAGATATTAGTGTATCGCTAAAGTAGATTGAATGTGACATTGCTTTCCCTGTTATGAACTAATTTATTTTGATTTAGACCTTTTAAAATTACTTCCTCTCACAGAATGTTGAATTATTTGGCTCTCCTGTCTTTTGACTGATGTATGTTATTCCAGAAATGTGTCTCGTGTACTAAATTAGATATATACTCTTTTATTTATTATTTAGATAATCCTTTTCTAAAATTCATAAATTGAAGTTAAAGAATAATCCCTCATTTGACGTAACCGTCTCAGTTTAGTTAACCACCATGATATAACAGAAATATTGTTGAAAGTGGCGTTAAACACCATAAACCAAACCAGTTCAGTTATTATATAATCGTGTCTAGTCAAAGAGTCATAGAACTGAATAAGAATAGCTTAAGGTAATGCATATAGCTGTATCTTAAATCTGCTATAGTTTTTTCTACTTCAACATTATGCCTCACATTTTAAAGTTATTTCTTATGGCGAGTTCAAACGAACCTTTAACACGTTTTGTAAAGTATTGAAGTTGTGTCGAAAACGCATTACCAATTTCTGAAACGTCTTCAAAACGCATCACAGTGAGTGTCGTGTTGGCACAAAACATCCATGAGGATCACAATAAAACAACAATTTTATTTTTCGTTTGTATCTGTATTGCGTGTGGAAACATCTCCCAAAACGTTTTATTTTTGACGTCTGAACTAGAGTTGGTTTCCTAGACGTATCAGCTGAAATGTATCGAATACGGCATTCATTAGTGAACTACCGTTGTATTGTCGTGAACACATCGCTTTACCTCGATGCTTGTGTCATCATTATACATGACATGTGTTCTATATGGGCCAGAATATACTGACTTGCCCAACGCACCTGTGTCATACTTCTTGTTGTTAACACGATGTTAGTAATTAATTAATTCATGTGTCGATGATCAGGAACTCGCTTAATATTGTGTTTCTTTTATTCTATATGTCATTCATATTTTGCTTATTATTTAGTGCAATTAAAATAATGTGATGCATTGTATATAATTATGTTTTAATGAAGAATGACACATTTGATTCTGTGATAATATGTTACGACCTATATCACAATGACTTTAATATGTTTTTTGTTCTTTGATGAAAATGTTCGTGTATGATTTATGCTAATTTTAATATACTAGTAGTTGTTTATTTGTGATTATTATATAATTAGACGCAAACATTGGTACTCCGCTGATGTTTGCCCCCGTTGTAAAGGGGTAGTTTCTGAATAATATATATATATATAGTACTGTCACTATGAAAGTCCACTGTCCTGCATGGACCAGTGAATACTGACTTGTCTCAGGAACATAATCGTGCTCCTACTTATTAACACGTTATTAGCATTGCCATTATATACTTCGGTTCTCCCGATATGGATGATATTAGCTTGTCTAAAACATGTTTTCTTATTTATGGCTGTTAGCAGCAATTCTCTTTTCTGGTTTTCCGATTGTCTGAAGCACCTGGTCTCGCATATGGTGTCTGGCTGACCTGAGACCTCAAGTCTCACTACTCGTGTCTTTGTTTATTTTAAGCAGCTGGTCCCACTTTTGGTTTCTGGTTTGTCTGAAGTACTTGATCTTACTTCTGGTTTTTGAGGACAGGCACAACACTGTGGCGGAGTTTAACCGGTTAATGGGATCCCAAACTTCTAATCTTGATACTTTAATCTCCAACGGCAATGCATATAAAACAAACGATAAAAACCAGCATAGATTCGCTTCCACACAACTTAATCATGGACAGTACAATAGCAGGGTCAATGAATGCCCACACTCGCGTAGTTAATTTCCTACTAGCCATGAAGGTAAAATTTGTATGGTTAAAAACCTAGTTTTTTAGTATCTAATTTTAGTACTTATTCTTAAATGTTGCTTTTCATAATTCATAGATAATATAATTAAGATCTTACTATATTTTTCAGTTTCACATTTTACATGAACGGACAGACATAATCTATAATGAAATAATCCTACCTCATTTTACATGAACGGACAGACAGAATCTATAATGAAATAATCCTACCTCATTGTATAACCATCTCTCTCTCTTCAATATTCAATCCTACATGACCGGTGTAATATGTTTCAATACTAACATGATTGACTTTCCGTGTTGCATTTCACTGTTGGAATAGTTTAGAAATTCAATCATTCAAAAGTCAATAATGTTCTGGCGAGAAACTACCGCCGTTAATGGCTCATTTCACCGGAACCAAACCTGGTATGCTCCACCGAGAGAAATTTGTAGACATAGTTACATTAACTACTGAAATAAGTCAATATACTCAAATTTCGTAAAATTTCAATAATCCAGTTGAATTTTATTAAGCTGAAATGAATAGTTATACATAGCAATTCATGAACACGTCAATGTGTAATAAGGCTTGGAGGCGGACAAGAAAGATTTGAGTGTTACATGCAAATCGATGAAGTTGATGAAGAAATCAAGAGAAAAGATAATCACAAAAAATTACTAACACAGTTATCTTGCTGTGGACTTTTGAATTTTACGATATTTTGTGTTGTTTCTTTTATTTAGTGAATTAATATCGCTGGTAATATCGGAATAATATTCCCCCAATTATACAAACCAAATCAATATATGTAATGATAAATTAAAAATTGTTAGAAAGAAATTGATTGCAAATAAAGAATTCAATTTCATCAATTACAAACCTGCATGTAATTTCCTATTTTATTTATGTTTTTTGTTTTGTTTTTATGGACTTAGAATTAAAAGATGAAATCGAAGCTATCAAAGATGAAATATATCACCTTTATAAATGCATATTTAGAATAAAGATGATAAGGGCAATTTGAAAATTCAAACATATTGACATAATATTGTACAATATATGTAAAAGTATATATATCAAGATTCTATCTTCTTAAATAGTAGTCAGCTAACTACGAGCACTCACTGACTCTGCTGTTAAACTGTCAATGTTTATGTTGTCATTCATTTCCTAATTTGGAGTGGAAGCGAATTTGTGCAATTAAAAAAAACTTTATTGCCGTTTTTAAGATCCAAATATCAAAATCTGCAGGGTTGTGAACCATTAACTGGTTTGATCCCGCCGCATTTTGAGCTTTTCTTAAGCCAAGATCTGGATTTCTATTGGCATATGTCATAGTCTTTTGTGTTCAATGTTTTGAGGCGGTTTCTTATATTAAAATACGTTGTAAAGTTATAGTATGGGGTTCTGACTTTGCATTCATTGAGCCTGCTATTGTACTCTCCGTGTGTTTGTTGTCATTCTTTTTGTTGATAAATGGTCTTTTTGAATGGAAGCGAATCTGTGCAGTTTTTCTGACGTCATATGTTATGGTTTTTTCTGTGTTCAGTGAGTGAAGGTTTTGTAGACATTGGTGGAATTATTTAACTTTCTTTTCATTCTTTGAGAAAGTATCCTACGTTAAACTCTAACCCATTATACATTAGGATTTAAAATAAAATGAAATTAAAATATAGTTGGCGTTGGTCCCTTTTGGTCCTATATAATAGTATACACTATCCTGGAAAACATAAAAGCTAAATAAAATCTGGCAGGTAATTTAATAAGAAATCCAATAGATCAAAACGAATTAAATTTCAAAATTTTGGGTGTTGGGCCTTATATTTTGGAAGAAACAGTAAGAGGCATACATATTCTGTTGGCATACTACATAAAGATAATTATATCAACAGCATGAAAAACATTATCATTCAGTTCTAATCTTAACATTTTTTTCTTTTCAATCTTGTGAAATATGAAATATACTGTGCCTCCCCGGACTGAGTTTAGCAACAAGAACACTGCTATCTTTTAGTAAAGCTACACCATGTATATATCCAATACCTTCCACTTTCACGGTAAATTTTCGTTTTCCGTCATGAGTGAAGGAATGTACCAAACATTTCTTGGTTTCTGCATAACATATTCTGTCTGCACAGACGTCAACAGGTCCTTCCTCGTTGTGTGGCATTGGTATGATATTAACACTGTTATTATTTCTAAGTAAGTATAAACCAGTTTTCTCACAGGCAACCACTAACAAGCTATCACCATAACCGTTAATACCGGACACATTACTCGGGAGTATCAACTCGTCAATTTGTTTCATTGACCCCACATCGCGGACGTCTACTCGGCGATCATTTGCAACGGAGATGTACAATCTCGAATTACCTAATATCCCAAGGTCAAAAGGAATGGAATCTCCTTGAATATTTGACCCGCATCTTTGAAATGCAACAGTCTCTTGTGTGTGGCATCTGACAAAAACACTGCCCCGAGACCTCTGGAAGGAATTTATTTAGGGTTGTACTCATATTAAACTCCTTGTCCCGTTTAAAGCGAGTTCGATCCTACCGTGATAACAGATTTCTCATGTTTGATTTTTGGTAAGAATGTCTTTTGTTTTAAAATATCAATATCTACATAAGCGTTTGATTCTACCTTCCCAATGACACCCATGGTTGGAATATTTTTTATATTGTTAATGGTGTCTGAAATTTTCAATTCAATAGAACATTTTTTGATAATTTCATTTATGTTTTGAAGGTATGTCTCTTCTCTTCTTGACAATGTCATCGCCTCTCTAGCACCAAGGATAATTTGTAAATGTGTTCCATATTCTTTCGCTTTTTCCAAATCTTCATCATATCTTCCTAATATGGCAGTCTTATGTTTGTACTCAGTCACTTTGTCTTCGAGTTTCATTCTGTAGGTATTATATGTTCTTTCTAATTCATCAATCAATCTTTTCTCTAATTCTATCAAATGATTATCTAAATCTTCCCTTTGATTGTGATTTTTTTCCCGTATTTGCATGTTTTGAAATTGCAAACTCTCAATATTACTTCTCCGTTCTTCTTGTAAAGAACGATAAATTGTCTTAATTTTACTAAATTTATTTTTCGGTGATTTGATCTCAGCACTAAGTTCAGAGACGTTCCGAAGCCCTGTTAATGATTCCATCCTACTGCATTCAGCGTGGTCCATTTTCTGACACAATTTACAATGTACATACACCAATGGCGTGACTGGAGCACCATCCTATTATCTTGTTGGTGTCGTGCTTCTCACAATATTCAGATACATTTAAATCTGGCATATCGCTCCATTCCATTTTGAAATCACACACTGGCTGACTATAGTGCTGCAACAAAAATAAACCATCGATGATATCAAAGTAAATACATTTATTTACACATATGAAAAATGTTTAAACAGCGATGGTCAACAATTCCACCAATATCAACAAAACGAACAATCACCTCTCATCTTAACTGAACTAATTGAACAAAACGAACAATCACCTCTCATCTTAACTGAACTAATTGAACACAAAAAAAGACTACGACATATGATGTTAGAAATCCAAGTCCTGGCTTGGGACAGGCACAATAATAAATCCGCACACATTGACCAATTTCCGATATTTTGATGATTTTTTGTCACTTATAGTTGACAAAAGACAAAAATGTTATGGCCCGGACAAGAAAATACTATTTAAAAAACAATTATTTGATCTTGAGGTCAAATGTCAAGGTTCAATGAAGGTCATTACGGTACGCGACAAACCGCCTTATGGTCATGCATCTACATAAGAAATATCATTGACCTATCTGAAAAGACAAAAAAGTTATGGTCCGGACAAGCTTCGCTGAGAAGAAGCGGAGGAAGAAGAAGAAGAAGAAGAAGAAGAAGAAAAATCAGACTAAAACAATATGTCTCCCTTCGTTCGAAGGGGAGACATAATTATAAGCAAAGGAAACTGTACAGGAGAAATTTATATTGAGGTAAAGTAAATAATGAACATTCAAATACCGTATTCGACAGTAGTTTTATTACTCTTAAACAGCAGTTATATTACACATGTTCAGTCTAGTTCATACATTTGATTATGATTGATTTTGCTTACATTGTTCAAAGATATTCAACTAACTTTCTACCCCCTCTATTTGATTAAAACTGGCATTACCTACCTTGATTAAACCAGCAACTGTGGTATAAAAGGGATTGCTTCCCCTGATATTTGAAAATCATGGTATTATCAACATGCTTAAGGTCAGAGAAGATTTTTTTTGAAAAATGGTACAATTTAGCACCAATTATGGAAAATTTTTGTTCTGTATATTGGAACAATAGTATTAAATCAGGGGATAAAATTTGAAGAAAAAAAAATAAAAATTTAAGCAGAAAAACTGATGTCAAAACCTGAAGTGAAAGATTTTTGTATGAATTCGAATGTAAAGGGGGAGGAGCTTTCTGATAGTTCCACTGTTTGTAAACAAAAGCACATGGTATTGATTCATGCAAACATGTTTAGAAACATGCAAAAAAAAACTTACCTCAGAAATGCCTCAATTAATTTACAGAATTGTGGAATAGGTATCCATAGAAGATCATACAAATTGAAGAAATGTTTTGAAACAGTGTTTTCAAATTATAATCACAGAAATGTGACACAAAAATAAAACAAAACTGAAGGCAGAACAATGAAATTAAAATAATGTCACAACCATATATGTCCCATGTATGGTTGGGATGGAGGATTGGGGTAAAGCCCACGGACAACAGATAAAACACAATCTGGCATAATTTCTCTAGCTACAGTTACAACATATTCATCTACTTCATCTCTAGCAAGCATCCGGGATTTCTTTTGTATCTAATGAGGGCAACTAAAAGCATTTCTATCATTCATTAATTTCCAAAACTTTTTATAAATCTTTTTTCTTATTCCACTATTCCTTGGATGAGGATTTTGTCCATTCCCTAGCCAAGCTTGAGGATTTCCTGTCACACAAGGATCACAAAAACAATGCACACAAACATTGTCTGGAATTTGACCTACTGCTCCACTCTGAATGTCATCATCAACACTCCCTGAAACTGGGTCATTATTTCCCTCTCTTTCTGTTGCATTACTTGTATTTTTATTGTTATTTTCAGAAGAATTGTTTTCAGTATTATTTCCATCATTTAATTCTTCCAATTTCCAGTCATAATGACCGAAAAGTGCTCTAATAACATCTCTTTGTTCATTTGTCACATTAATTTTTAGCACAGATTTTGGTTCAGAATTTTCAGCCATAGTCATTCAAAATATGTGTATTATTACCCTGACCTGTAGAATTTTTGAAAACCTAGCTTTGGCTATGAGGTACAAAGGACATTTTGGAGTTAAAGTGTATCTTATATAATGCTTTATTGGTAACATGACTTATCAAGGCAAATGGTTATTGATACAGTAAATAAAGAAAACAAACAATTACTGCTGACATTGGATATCTTTATGGAATAAATTTATTTTAATGGACTCATTTAATTACCCTTAATTAACCTCCAAAATACTTCTGGAATGAACTATTGGAACTTTGTGTATGGTAACTCTATAATAAATTTGTTAGTGTACTTCAGAGTTACAAGATTAAAAATGACAGTTTTATGATAAAATTGTCATTTCTAAATTATCAAAAAACATGCACTCACCGCTTATAAAATTTATTGAAAAAATAGATAACAATTAAGTTTTGACAAAAACAAAGACCCCTGCATTAAGTAAATTATTCCAAACTGTACAGGGGTATTTTTAGGATTTTCAATATACAACAGAGGGAACTGTGGAAATATTAGAAAGGGTACATGTTCAGTTTCAAGTCTGATAAATGGTATACATTTGTTTTGTAAATGTTTCTTTTAATTGCCCTGCATACACGTTAATCAAAGTTTTGATTAAAAATAAATATTAAAATAATAACCTTATACAATTTTGGGGCACTCTCCCGGGTCCCCTATGTTCCCATTTTATTCCACCTACTACAAAAAATTGGAGGGAACATTTAAATTAAAATCTGCAATGGCAGCCTTAATTGAAAATATTAATATCCAAAACGTTCCTGAAAAAAGAAAATATCCAAAAGATAATCCAGCAGCAGCAAGAAAACGAAATGATGCTAGAAAAGACAAGGCAAAACTATTTGAAGGGAAAGTTAACTTTAGTTGTGAATCTGTAGAAGATACAATAGGTGGTGGCAATCCAAGTCGTGTCTCAAACAAGGATATGCTTAATGAAGTTTTTAACTTTTATTTGAGAAACAATACAAGTCAAGAAAATTTTGATGAACCAGGGGATTATATTCCTTTTGCTGACACATCGTTTACAAAATGTGATGAAAAAGAGGATACATCTCAACCCCTTTATATAGCTTCAACAAGTGCGATTGGTCATCTAATAAAAAGAATTACCAATCACAGGATATTGTGTAACAGTTTGGTGAAAATTAAAACCTGTAAACTGTTAGGTCATGTTGCATACTGCAAATTACAATGTGACAATAAGCATGAAATCTCATGGTCCAGTTCACCTTATATTGGGGACAAATACTTAGGAAACCTTCGTATGGCCCATGGATATTATGTTTCTGGGATTCTTCCGAATCAGTATCAGAGGTTTTGTCAAGCTGCGTCAATTGGAACTATAGGTGATGTTAATCTGTCGTCCATATTTAGTGTTTATACCAATGTTGTATCAGAACTAGTTACGGAATCTTATGAGGATGTGTTAATGAATGAAATAGTCTCTTATGAGGATATGTCCGGTATAAATATTTTGACAGATGCAAGACATGGCACTCGAAAAAACTCTATGTTCTCGGATGT
>MJUT01039811.1:7175-37188 GCA_002080005.1 Gigantidas platifrons
AAAGGACCTATACGTGATAACAAGTAAACCAAAGGACCTATACGTGATAACAAGTAAACTAAAGGACCTATACGTGATAACAAGTAAACCAAAGGACCTATACGGGATAGCAAGTAACCCAAAGGACCTATACGTGATAGCAAGTAACCCAAAGGACCTATACGTGATAGCAAGTAAACCAAAGGACCTATACGTGATAGCTAGTAAACCAAAGGACCTATACGTGATAGCAAGTAAACCAAAGGACCTATACGGGATAGCAAGTAAAACCAAAGAACCTATACGTGATAACAAGTAAACCAAAGGACCTATACGTGATAACAAGTAAACCAAAGGACCTATACGTGATAGCAAGTAAACCAAAGAACCTATACGTGATAACAAGTAAACCAAAGGACCTATACGTGATAACAAGTAAACCAAAGGACCTATACGTGATAACAAGTAAACCAAAGGACCTATACGTGATAACAGGTAAACTAAAGGACCTATACGTGATAACAAGTAAACTAAAGGACATATAGGTGATAACAAGTAAACCAAAGGACCTATACGGGATAGCAAGTAAACCAAAGAACCTATACGTGATAACAAGTAAACCAAAGGACCTATACGTGATAACAAGTAAACTAAAGGACCTATACGTGATAACAAGTAAACCAAAGGACCTATACGGGATAGCAAAAATCGTCTAAGGTCTCATATACTTGAGGGAGGAGAACCTTAGTTTTGATACAAATTACATTATTTAGGAACTGTAAATTTCAATAACACATATATCTAGTAAGCCATGTCTGTGCAGAAACACTGCTTACGAGGCAGATGATACCATCGGGTACTAATAGTCCCCCAGCAGCGGTATCGACCCAGTGGTAGTGATAAAAGGTAGATATTAAATGTTGTACACACGACGCATTTCTGAAGTAAGCTTCATCAGGTACACTCATGGTCGATACCTTGTATTTTAGTCGCTTTTTTTTTCTTTTTTGTCATATCGTTTAATTCTAAAAGTTATGAAGTAAGTTAACATTAAAGTTAATGCTTGTTTACTTTTTTGCTACCACAATTTAAAATCTATTTATGTTAACAAACTAGTGAACAGCGATCAATAACCACGTGTCACTTCTGTAAATCTCCATAAATTCCTTTCCTTAGCAATCTACTTTTCAAATCAACATTTTACCTCTCTACATGTATGTTAATATGTACAATATGTACGAACTCTGGCATTTGGTTTCCAAATGTTTGGTAATTTATTATCAGAAATATATTAATTTCTATCTTCAGCAAATATGTGCACATTCTTTTAACTTTATGTTCACTTAAGTTTAGGTTGATCTGAATGTGTATGAAACTTACTACGTATTAAGCATCTTTTGAATCAGAAGACAGTCTGGTCATAATGTTTTTAAAAAACATTTGCTTACATTAATTTTAATTGAATAACATAATCATTGAGTTTCTTTCCCTCTTAATCAAAGTAACTTCACCTTATTTACATCTTGTTTGAAAGTGGTGTTAAACACCATATACCTAAGCCTAAAACATTTTGTCTGAAATTATTATTTATGCCGCATTATATTTATTGTAAATGCACGTAGATATTTAATTAACTAATACCATTCACCATTCACAACAATATTACTGACATGAAATAAAAAGACAAGCCAATAAAATGTGTTTTTTTTCTATTTTATATAGATCATACATCAATGTTTTCATCACACGAGAAAAATATGTATGACAACCTAATAAGAGTAATTGGTAGTGAGATGGACATAAGAATAAGACAAAATATGTTTATTATGAAGGACAAGCTATATAATAAAGTAAGCACACGAATAACCAAAGTATCAAGTGGAAGTTTAGCGGAGGGTTTAGATCTTCCCGGAAGTGACATGGATATGATGTATATACTTCATCGTGTTCAAGTAATACAGAATGTACAACATATTAATCGTTCAGCACGACGTACTACTCTTCTAGCGGAAGATGACATGACATTTCCTGGATTTTGTAAATTGAAGTTGATAGCTGAGGGTGATCATCAATAGATATGTACTTCACCTGAATGTTTTGTTGAAACTATAAATGAAATGTTTTTGTCAAATATATCGTTCATACATAAACTTTTTGGAGTTAACGTTCGTGTAAAGATCTCAGTACACGGTCCTTGTATATCTGACTAAGCTGAGTCATTGGATATAGCTTTCTGCTTTCACTTGGACGCCTGGCCAAGACAAGCATAACAATGGTTATATCGTCATATATCTGGTCAGTGGCCACCCGATATTATAATAAACACCATATTTATTTGTGGCTGTTTACGTGAACCTATTGGCCCCAGACAAATAGAAAACAATGAATTACTATGGAGAATATCATTTTCTATGTCAGAGAAACAATTATCACATGCTATGAACTACACACAAGTCCTTTGCTACGCTTTTCTTAAGCTGTCTCTAAAGAACATTATCGACAGAAATGAAAAAGTTAAAGGTTTATTGTGTTCCTATTTCATGAAAACGGTTGTGTTCTGGTAATCAGAAGAAATTTCCACTAACGCTTTTCAGCTACAAAACGGATTTCACTGTTATTTTCTTTGTCTTGATAAAATAATATCATGGGTGAGGTGCTGTTATTGTCCCAACTATTTTATTCCTGAGCATATTATGTTTCGTGGAAGAATAAATCGATCTAATAGTCGGCTGTTGTTAAAGGTATTAGATAGAATACGAAATGGTGAAGGTAAGGTTTTTACAGTTAACAAATTGTTTAATACTGAAGCCGTCTTACACGGGTCATGTATTAAACTACAAATGTTTTGGTATAGGAGTATTGTTGATTATATTAAAGTTGACATAGAAAAGACATACACACTGCTAAGTTTTATAAATTTGTTAGCCATGCCACATACCACGAGTACGTTGTCAGGGATATATATATATAGTATTATGCAGTGACTAGTCAGAAGATTGTTAAGAAATTTCCGTTTCTTACTGATAATATACTTAATGTACATGTAATCCGACGTTATCATAAACACTTACATGACGGTACAAAGTCAGATGCTGTGACTGAATGGTTGTTATATGCATCATTTCACTATGTACTAGGTCAGTACAATACAACGTTAAAGATTATAGATCATGTTTTGTCTCGTAGTACACCCGATATGATAATGTTACGTATGATCAATTACACTACAGATGATATTAAGTACTACAAACAGAACGTAGGTTCTTCAAATATTACGCTGAATGAGAAGATAAGACTGGCAACGGTAAATAAAGTATGTTATGTAGAACACTCAACACTGATACCTCATGAACTAAGACTAGATGTCCAGAATGCTCACTTTGATGTACCACCAGTTGTTATGTCACATTGTCTACGGTTTCTATGCTACCATCATCTTTATAACATTGTCAATAGACAACAGTCATTAGGTGATTTATATCTAACAATAAACGATGAGTATTTTGTCAGTGGACATGGATTATCGAATTCATTAACACTATTAATAGTATGTAGTGAGTGAGATAGTAAGTGACAAAGAAACAGCTTATTATTATTATGATACTGCCTTACAGTGTGAGTATCAAATATGTCCCACGGCAGCAATACTAAAGGTAAACCTCAACATGACATTAATATTTATAACATCAGCTATGTGTATGTTTCATTATTTACCTACTAAATGTATTTGATCATATTAATTGTATGATTTCAAAAAACAAAGGCTAAAGTGACAATTTTTTAAGGAAGGTCTTAACAACCCACACTAATTCTAAAATACATTGTATATATCATATAATATTTGATGTTTTATTCTTACATGATACAGACTATATGTGTGTTTTATATACACAAATACATTTTATATGGGTGTTATGCTTGTACGAGTTCGATCCGGACAGACTATAATATAACAATTTAGACTAGAGATTAATAGTCTTCCTCTCGTACTCTGTTATGCAAAAGATAACAAATTGATGAACTTGTTTGCATATTTTCAGAGTTTGTATTAATCTTGATGTTTTATTTATACATGATTCAGACTATGTGGTTATAATAGCAGTGCCCGTTTGATCCGGAGATGAGGAATATACCCATACAATTCATTTATACGACCTTAAGGCTGTAATGTTACAATTCATTTATACGACCTTAAGGCTGTAATGTTACAATTCATTGATATGTCCTTAAGGTTGTAATATTACAATTCATTTATACGACCTTAAGGCTGTAATGTTACAATTCATTTATATGACTTTATGGTTGTAATATTACAATCCATTGACATGACCTTACGGCTGTAATATTACAATTCATTTATACGACCTTAAGGTTGTAATATTACAATTCATTTATACGACCTTAAGGCTGTAATGTTACAATTCATTGATATGACCGTAAGGCTGTAATATTACAATTCATTGATATGACCCTAAGGTTGTAATATTACAATTCATTGATATAACCTTAAGACTGTAATGGTACAATTCATTTATATGACTTTATGGTTGTAATATTACAATCCATTGACATGACCTTACGGCTGTAATATTACAATTCATTTATACGACCTTAAGGCTGTAATATTACAATTCATCTATATGACCTTAAGACTGTAATGGTACAATTCAGAAATGATATTTTCAATCTTCGTGTCGTATTTTCAGATTTTTGTATTAATTCTGTTAATGTTGTTTTTACTTTCAACATTTTTTAATGTAATCAAAAAGTTTGCTTTATGTGTTTGAAATATACACTCCATCTTGTACTTACTATCACATTACATGACATTTAAATATATTATTATTTGTTATTTAACACCCTATTTGGCAGTTTTTCAAAACAAAGAATATTAAATATATTCTAGTATGGTTATTGTAAAAGTAAATCCATATGTGATAAGCAATAAAATTAGGGTAAGCAATTTATATACCTTCCAAATATGTGAAAATTCAGAATTTCTAATTTGCTACATACATTTTATAGATGTACTACGAATGAATGATAAAGAAAGAATGATACAATTTTTAATCATTTCCGCATATTTGTATAGTCGTAGGAGATCTACTTACCCAACTCCCCCCCCCTTCCCCAAAAAAAGGTGAATCCCTTCAATTAGCTTAATCCCGCCACATTTCTGCACCAATCCCAAGACAGGACCTGAATTTCCGGGTCCCTGTCCATTGGTCATTTTTATGTTCCGCGATTTGTGGTGAAAGTTATTGATCGTTTTATTGATAATTGGTTGGTTCGTTTTCTGGTTTATGGTGTTTAAAGCCATTGTCAACAATATCTCAGTCATATCATGGCGCACAGTTTTATTGGTGGAGGAGTACCCGGAGAAAACTACCGTCTTGTAGCAAGTCACTGACGAACTCTATCACATAATGTAATATCGAGTACACCTCGCCATGAGTGGTATTCGAACTCAAAACTTTAGTGCTGATGGTCACTGATTGCACAGGTAGTTGTAAATCAAACTATCATACGTTCACGACCACGAATTCCCCGATTGATATTTGATGCACTTGTTGACCACGACAAAACAAAATAGATTTTA
Source organism: Gigantidas platifrons (assembly GCA_002080005.1). Lineage (NCBI taxonomy): Eukaryota > Metazoa > Mollusca > Bivalvia > Mytilida > Modiolidae > Gigantidas > Gigantidas platifrons. The sequence continues at coordinate 12,754 of MJUT01039811.1, forward strand.
CAGTTGATAAAGAAAGCAACATAAATCCTAATTAGAAAAAGGAACAGATGTTGAAAAGGAGATAACAACATACACTCAACACGTATGTACAATAGTACAAATAAACAACAAGTCGAAAAAACAGTAGAAATGAACAAAAGTATGTACAACAGTACAAATAAACAACAAACAAGTGTGTACAACAATGCAGAAACACAACAAGTTTTTACCATAGTACAAATAAGCAACAATTCTGCGCAACAGTGCAAATAAACAACAAGTTTGTACCACAGTACAAATAAACAACAAGTCTGCAAAACAGTGCAAATAATCACCAGGTATGTACTACAGTACAAATAAACAACAAATATCTACAACAGTACATATAGAAAAAACGTACATACAACAATAAGAATAAACAGCAAGCATTACAACAGTACAAATAAACAAGTAGGTACAACCGTGCAAAAACCAACAAGTATGTACAACAGTGCAAATAAACAAGTAGGTACAACCGTGCAAAAACCAACAAGTCTGTACAACAGTGCAAATAAACAACAAGCTTACACAACAGCACGAATAAACAACTAATTGGTAAAACATTTCAAGTAAACAAAAGGTCTGTACAAAATCAACAAGTATGTACAACAGTACACATAAACAACAAGTATATACAACAGTAAAACTAAACAATAAGTCTGTACAACAGTAAAACGAAACAATAAGTCTGTACAACAGTATAAAAAACAACAAGTATGTACAACAGTGCAGATAAACAACAAGTTTTAGCAACAGTACAAATAACAACTAGTCTAAATAATATGAAAGCGTTCAAAATTCCCAAACAGTATATCAGAAACAGAAAAATGATAGTTCATGATATGTACATTAGAAATCGGAGGACTTGCTTGTAGATGACATAAAACAATTAGCAGAAAACTGAACAAGGCACAATCGATGTTATTTTCTGAACTAAAGTAAAAAGGACAGATACAAATTCTTCCCGATAATTATCCATATATGGCGTAAATAAACGTTAGAAAAAACCCAAAGAGACATTCGAGAGACACTGGCCTGGAAACCTGGAGTGCACAAGATAAAATCACAACACAGAAAACTAAAACAATTATATAGTTATGATACAGTTTCTTTGTAATATTGCAATTCAGACTGGAGATTATCATTTCTCTTCTCGCATTGTGTGATTTGAAAGTCAACATATTGGTGAACTTTGTGCATATTTCAGATTTAGTACTCATGTTCATGGTTTAATATTATATAATTCAGACTATGTGGCTATCATATTTGTACGCATTCGATTCGGATACGGACACGATGAGCATACCGATACAATTATTTTGTCTGACTTAAGGCTGTAATGTTACTATTCAGACTTGCGATTCTCAGTCTTCGTCTCGAACCTAATGAGTTGAAAGACATAGTGATGGATTTTATGTCTATTTACATTTTTGTGTATTAAAATTTTGCAATAAATTTGTTAACTTTGTTAAATTAATGTTGTTGTTCCTTTCTACATTTCCTTGTATAAAAATTAGTTTAAAATATACACTCCATGTTGTACTTACTTCACTATCACATTACGGTACATATATATGTATTATCATTTGTTATTTAACCTCACCTTTGGCAATATTTCATGCATATCATGGCCCGACAATTTCAATTTAATATATTGCAAGTAAACAGGAATTATATAATATAGTCTAGATAATATATAAGTTAAACCATATATAATTAGCATTAACATTGGAAGTTAAATTTGAAATTTGCAACCCGCTTTTGCAATAGAATTGCTCATTTTGTTTTCATCCATCATTAACCCATGACAATCAGCATTTTAGAAGAAAACTGCATCCGAATTGTGTGAGAAATAATGATGCTCATTATTTGGACTTTCAAACATACAAAATGCACATCAGACAAAACAAGACCCCCCATCCCTTTGACCCGTTGTTTGGAAGCGGGTAAAGTTGCAATTCCTCACAGGAATACCAACATTAACATTCCCAATTTCCCGGTTGTTGACTGATTTTGTCTGTTTATTGATTCATGAGTTTTGAATTTCCCTTTGGAAGATTGCTCTGTGTTCGGTAATTTTGTTATTACCCTTATGGACACAGGCTCACCGTGTTGCACTTTCTGAAGCATCAATAAACTATAACAAAAGTTGTCCAGCTTGGAACCCATTGTGTCTACAGACGTCAGACAACAACAGTCCCATAACATAATGCAACCGCAAAATGGTTGAATGTTCAGATCGTTGTTCTACATTAAAAATATAACTATGTATCACTCCAGTATAACCTATGACGACCTATGCGAAAGTTTTTGAACTACTTGAACTATTTGAAACATTACATTTAATTCTGTATCAATTATCAAGCCCTGTACATAGTTCATATTCCATAAAATAACCGAACCGCACTTCATTTCACGAGAAAACGTTTATACATTTTGGAAGTTTTACCATATTTGTATACAATGATATATTTGGCTTAGGCTCTGAAATAAATGTGTCATTAAAGCAAAGCTCAACATTTATGCCCAAGACGTCCTGAAAATGGAAGTGAACAAAAGTCGTCAAAATTGTTGAGTACTGTCGAAAAGAAAAGATTGAAGATATCAACTTGGTAATCAGAAGCCATTAATCGAAGAACGAAAGACAATGCAATGGCCAAAAGAAAGAAAAAAGACAAACGAACGAACAATTGTCACCAAGAACTGCACAGAAAACTAAATATTGATCAATACGAGCCCCACTGAAAATCGAGGGTGAATTCAGGTGCTCCGGAATGGTAGACTCCACTAGTGACACACTGACATTGAATCATATGTTATCTTGTTCCCTAGATACTTAGCGTTGAGTCTCCTGGCATGATAATACTTAATGAAAAGGTCGATATCAAATTTAGTGCATACGACGTGTTTCGGGAATAATGTTCATCACATTAGATCAAAACTAAAGTATTACTAAGCAAAGTAATTTACAAATCGTTGCGAGCAAGAAAACATATGACATAAACAGGATAGCCAAATTCCGCTAAGGTCACTTACACCAGAGGAAACTGGGGAAGGGTGAACATAGGTTTTCGTGAAGGGCAAACAGTTCCTCCCTCTAATGATAAAACGTAGATATCCAATTAAGTGCGCACAACGCGTTTCTTGAATAACCTTCATCGGTTATGCTCACAATCGAAAGGTTGGAAAGCCAAATAACTTAAAAAGTTTTGCGAGCAAGTAAACCAAATGGCCTACATAGGATATCCAAAATCGTCTAAGGTCACCTATTCCTGAAGGAGGAGAGCCTTAGTTTTAATAATACTTTCATTATTTAGAAACTGTAAATTTCAATAACACATATACATGTATCTATTAAATCATATCAGTGCCGAAGCACTGACTACTGGGCGGATGATATCCTCGGGGACTAATAGTCCACCAGCGGAGGTATCGACCCAGTGATAGTAATAAAAACGTAGATATCAAAATTAGTGCGCACAACGCGTTTCTGGCACATAGCCAAGTCCTATAAAAATATTGTCGGTGATAGAGGAAAGAACAGATCTACGTAAAATGTTTGTATCGATGACATTGATAATGTATATATTTGTTTTCCTTATGATTTCATGTCGTAACTGAAATTCTGATGACATTCGTGAGATCCGTGTGTTCCAATAAGCCGGTTTATCCTACTACTTTCCTGTGCCTGTCACATGACCTGTAACTCACATCTGTTGGTCTTTCTATGTTCGACGATTTAAGGTGTGATTGTTGTTTGTGTCGATATTGGTGAAATTGTTGAACATCTCAATTTAAGTTTTCATTTTAATACAATACAGAAATTATCATTGATAAATATAATCTCTAATTAGAAAAAGGAACAAATATTGAAAAAACATACAAATATCTAATTTGTCTAACAAAGAAACGTAGCATCGTCTACAAATAGAACATAATAATAGTTCATTTCGTATTATTCAGTATAATGGACGTGGGTGCAATCAAATGATTGTGATTAGTGGGATACCTGGATCAGTACTGATGTCAGTGCTTTTCCTTTTTTTCATACACTGCCTTCCAATAACTGTACGATCAAAACCACTCTTCTTCCCAATGTCTGTATTATCTCTTGGAACATCAAACACCACCAATGCAGTGTCGTACTACAAAATGACCGAAGCAATCTAGATCATTAGGAAAGAACATATGGTATGAAGTTCCGTCCAGGAAAGAGTAACACACTAAGTGTCGAAAGATCACAATGTCATGTTGAATATGAGAAACCGCTGAAAGGTCAGTCAATACAGCAACAATATATAGGTGTCATTATTTCAAATTGAATGACTTGTGACATACATATTAATAACAACACAACAAAATTAAGTCATTTAACTTTAAAATGGGAAAATAAAAGTCTGGGATACAACTACATGGTAGGATCTTAGCATTGACACTAAATACTAAGTAAACTGATTGACCATCAAAACAGGAAAACACAAGATGACAATCAGAGAAACGTAAACGGGGTTACTATTTTGTTCAAACTGATTCCCAACCGTGTGACAATCGACCTTCACCTTGTCCCTCAATTGACTTCTTACACACAAGATGAATGTAATGTTACAAATATACCTGACCTGACCCCACATTGGATGTGGTTATATGTTAGAGTATCACCTAAAACAATTATAAAATGATACAACAAACATCTGAATTTAATTATATTAGCACATCTCGTCATAGAGAGAAAAAACGTACAATTTTAAATCGTCATATTTTATAAGAGTTATTTCCCTTTAATGGGGACAAAAGATATCATTTTCATGCAAAGTTCATATGAAAATAACATACATATTATATCCCCCAAAAATATCTACCCTATTTTAACGTTGTGCATTTTCAATTTGCTACTAATTTATCATCTGTTGTTATTTTACAAGGTAGAATTTTTCCGAACGACTTTACCTTTTCTACTGCTCTTGTAGACGGGATACCAGTCAGTCGGTCGCAAGGGACACAACCCTAATAAAAAAAATATAATCTTAGAATTAAATTGTATATGTGCAAATGATCAAAGTGTGCTGTTAATATCTGTTCACTGCAATATTGTTCCTACAAACTGACCAGAGATGTCGGTACCACTTCATCGATGCTTGTTTGTAGATGTTCTTCAGTCACCGTTTTAAGCTCTCCTCTTATTATTTTCGAAGGTCGTTGAGAAATATAATCATCAGCCTTCCTCTTAGCCCTGACGCGAAGGACATGGCGTCATTTTCACGGTCATTAGCATAGTGGTTGTGCGTGTTTTTCTGTTGTACAATCATGGAACCATTTTCATCTGTTCTCACCCTGGCTCTACAACTTTTGGCAGTACATCTCCAAGATATTTCTTTTGATTCCAATGCTTTATCCACCCTGAATCTAAACCCATCACAAATTAAACTTTTTGCACCTTTGTTTGTCTCTGTTAAATTTACTTCAATCTTCAATACATTAAGACTTGCAAATAACTCAGTGAGCTCAAAGATACTTAATGAAAATATAGTGAGTTCTCTATAGGAGTTCTCCATTCCTTAAAAATAATGGAGCCGAGGCCCCAAAGGGGCCGAGACCCATTGTTTGTATGGAATGGAGAGATACGAGGACATTCTTCAACTTTAAATCCACCCATTGTATTTTATTAATTATATTAATTATTAATCTTGTCACAAAAAAAGGTATGTGTATAGTATCTAAAGTACAAAGAGAACAATAACTCTCCATTCCTTAAAAAATAATGGAGAGTTTTGACAATAGATTTACATAACAGGTGGATTTTCATTTCATTTACTTACCTTTTTTCAGGTAAGGCGTTGCTTAAATGAGTTATGCAAAATACAGGTAGGCTAAAAATTCTGACGCTCAAATGGGCTATGCACATTACAGGTAAACTCATTAACCTGGTGCTCAAATGTGTTATAAGTACGGCGCTCAAATGTCCATATGTACTTTTGAATTTGGCACTCAAATGTCCTGCGCCCGTGACACATATACTTATGTCATTAACACAACTTGGAAGAACGGACTGAGGAACGAAATACGAACGGATGACTTTGTTATTCTCATATATTTGAGGGGGTTATAATTTTTTTAAGAGGTGACGCCCAACTTCTCTATGACATACATGTGTTTCGTGGTTCAATCATTGAAGCGCAGAATGATGTTATGTAGTTTTGTTTTATTCGCATGAAACAATGCTTAAAAGATTGTTTAATCTTCTAATTTGAACCGAGAGAACCCCCCCCCCCCCTCTTGCTAAAATTTGAATCTTTTTAGCACAACGATCATTTATCTTAAATATAATTAAAGATATATTTTCCTACATATAATAACATAAGATATGTATTATTAAATTACATTCAAGCGGTAATACCAAACAAATAATAATATTGACTATACTATTATATAACTACGTGCTGATTTCTGTATTGACCTAGTTATTGGTCTGAGTGTATCTGTATATTAATTATATTATATATTAATTAACCATAAAATATTGTCTTATATGTTTTTATCCTTCCGATTTAAAGAGTTCAACATTTTAATAAATTCATTACAATAACGGGTTTTAATTGTTTTAGCATGGATAATAATCTGTAAATTACTTTCTGATTTCATGACATTTACTCTTGTGATGAAACGATTTGTGTATTTTCTTTTGCTTCCTTTTCATTTTATCTCATCAGACGACAGTGACAGAACGTCTATATGTTATCGTTGATACGCATGTAAAATCACCATAGTGTATCCAGAACACCAATATTAGCCGGGTTTATGTCCACCTATACGGAAAAAAAACATATTGACCGAGGTTTACTATCTGTATCACAAAGATAGTCTTCAGCTTATTTATGTAAATATAACAGTAGTTAATTAATAAATATTTATTTTTACACTGAAATAATAACTGGGGGATGTATAATCTTGGAATGTTGCTACACATAAATGGAGAGTTCATAATTTGTAAAATGAAATCATCTTTTTGTTGGAGCGTTTCATCCTATTACTCGACCCTTACTGTCAATTTTTATATTAGGTCAATGTATAAAGCAGACCTAGTTGTCTATGTGATATCCTTTATAAGCATAATCACCAAAATTGAAACATGAACGTGACATCGTAGGATCGCGCTTACTTCTTTTGATTTGTCTTAAATTCTGCCTCATAAAAGTACAAGTGCAGTTAATCGCAGTTGTGTATACATTGCTGATACTCGATTTCCATCTTAACTTGATATATGTGATAACATGGTTTCTCTGTAGACCTTGTTAATAAAATGTGTATTTCTTTATTACTTCATCTCCTATTATTTTATTTAAGGTTGTCACGTCCATATCTATATAATCTTTTGATAACTGTAGTTTGTATTTGTCTCCCTCTCTGGTTTTATTATCCAAATGAACATACAGACATACGTTGTAATTGGTCGTTTATTGCAACTTTCAAATATTTGATCGGGCCGTAAATTTTCCACCTCAAAATGTAAATTGTTAGTGATTGTTAAACTACGTTATAACATTATGAGATGTTTTTACCAGACCAGTCATCTTTTTATTTGCCGAGACAATTTTCTTAATTCTTATTTTATTGATGAGTTGCTTTATATGCATGGAGGTGTCTTGTAGGACCCAACAGAGCCAATCCACCCAAATTTACATGTCCACATTTTTCTTCTTTCATATACGTACAGTGGGAAGGAACGGACGTGTATGTTGCTGTTACCATAAGAAACCATGGGTATGGAAACGAACGCGCAGAGCAAAAGAAATATATGAAATAATAAAGAATTTTATCTACAATAAACATGTAATTAAATAGTAAAACATTAACATAATTCGTAAATTTTCTAAGATCAAAATATATATTAAACGGTTTATCGTACCACAATTTAAATGTCCTTACTATAAATGTCGGGTGATGTTATTTATAATATTTTCAACAAGGGATACAAAACTAGTTGGAAAAATCTGTTTCTATATTTAGTCTGAATATTCCCCTTAGTATGTCATTGACAGTTTATCCAATAGAATTGAAGCATATAAAAACCAGTCAGGAAGTTGGGAATTAATGATTGTGGTTTAGATAAACATATACTAGGTAAGTGTTTCTAAATTAAAAATAAGAATAGTATGTAGATACTAGATGATCAAAGTAGATTATGTTATTACTGATCAATAACATTTAATGTTTTGCACATATGGTCAATTAATCTAAATAACAACATTGAGGCTCTATAAATAGATATGTTATTATGGTATATCAAGTTCACTTTAACGTCGTCATATAAAATGTATTCTATTTATTAACTGTAGCAATTTTTAGGGATTTGTTTTCAACCAATATAAAAATGTTTTAACATTATGTCAAGGAATATGACACCTTACAATTAATAGTGGGTTATATACAAATAAAACCCACCACCCAAATGACAAGATTCATATATGATGCAATTTCCTCCATTTCTACAACTCGCATAGGAATACAATTGCTTTTTATTTTTCTTTGCCAAAATGTTCCGATCATGTTGGAATGAGACAGATTCCGTCTTTCAGACGCACATAACCTAGATACTAAACATGCTGTAGGTATGATACAGTTCTGTCTTTCTGATATAGTAAATCTAGACCATGCACATACTTTAGGTATTATATAGTTTCACCTATTTCTGATAGAATATACATATATTGTATATATGATACTGTTTCCCTCCATTTGCTACACAAAGTCTAGAACATAGACATACTGTAGGTATGATACGGTTTTTATCCATTTGCTGCACAATGTCTATAACATAAAGGATCTATTTTTTTTCTTTGAATATCAAGTGTTCTGAAATACACAAGCCAGTGTTGTTATTGTATAATATAAACACTCATATTGTAGGTATGATACAGTTTTCCTCTTTCTGATACTCAAAATCTAGATCATAAACAAAATGTAGGTATAGTACAGTTTCCCTCTTTCTGATACATAAAATCTAGAACATACACATACTGTAGGTATGACACATCTTCCATCTTTCTGACACACAAAATCTAGAGCATAACCATATTGTGTGTATGATACAGTTTCCCTCTTTCTGATACACAAAATTTAGATAATAAAAATAGTATAGTTTATGATACAGTTTCCCTCTTTCTGATGGACAAATTCTAGAACATAAACATACTGTATGTACTATGCAGTTTCGCTCTTTCTGATACACAAAATATAGTTCATAAACATAATGTAGTTATGATACAGTTTCTCTTTATCTGCTACATATAGTCTAGAACATAAACACAAAGTCTAGATCATAAGCATACTGTAGGTTCGATAGAGTTTCCCTATTTCTGATATACAAAATCTAGATCATAAACATATTGTATGTATGATATAGTTTCCCTCTTTCTGATACACAAAGTTTAGAACATAAACACAATGTAGCTATGATACAGTTTCTCTTTATCTGCTACATATAGTCTAGAACATAAACATACTGTAAATTTGATGCAGAATATAAGGGACAGATATGTTTTCCTTAATCATAAAGTTGAACACACAAGCCAGTATTTTTATCTAAGCACCCAGTCAACGTCTCTATTTAGATAGAGGAGTATTCATAATTTGTAGAGTTACACTAAGTACAGTGTACCGCACTGTGAAGACATGTTAGGACTGTAGACACAGATCACATTCTGTATTACAGCCGAGGGACAGAAGGAGAGCAGTGGATAACTCTTACTCTTCGACATTGTAGATACAGTTAAAGTGGATTTTAAGGCATTGATAAATACTATATTAATTTATAACACAGAAAATTATTACATAGAAAAAGGTACATTGCATTAATAGAATACCTCTAGAAAGATGTATTTCCACTGTTGTACAAATACGTCTAACAACAACAAGAAGTTATATAAATACAGCTGACGTAGCAGAATTATGATGAGACACACACGGGGGAAAATATACTGCAACATTTAATAGTTTGGAAGGCTGCATTATAAAAATATAAACCAACAATTGAAATATACCGTTATATTTTATGCTTAGTTTTGTAATTGTGTCGACAGTGTGGTATTTTCTGTTTTTCATTTAATTTTTAATATGTAAGAATTTGTGATTGTTTTCTAATCTCCAGTTATACATTTTCATATATTTTATGTTACATTCCATGAAATGATAAATATGCTTGCTTTGTACTAAACCCACATGTTGAACTTGCTTGTTTCATTACTAGAACACTGTAAGGACAGTCTGCGGGTGATAGACTTAACATTGATACATTGTCTTGATTCAGAGAAAACCTGTCTTTGCTCTTTCCTCTTGTTAAGTTGTTTGTGTACTTATTAGAGGAGCAACAAATATAAACTTATTCAACTATGAAAACACCGACAGAAGTTAAACTAAATAAAATATATCTCATCGATAGCTTTGAATCTCAATCTATAGTTAAATTGTATATGAAATACATATATATTTGTAGGTAAGATATGCGTTAAAAAACTGCATAATGGCTGCTAAGAACGATGACAATGATGACAAAAAAGTGTATCCTACGAAGAAAGTGTTGTTTGTTGACAGTCATGGTGTCAAGAGCTTTCCCTATCGTGGGAGGCGGAAACATTTTTCTTGCATCAAACAAATACTTGGCAACAGCACAGATCGACACAACGATTTATTTGGATTGACTATCTTTCAATTTGAGCGGGAATATAAAGCTTGCTTAGAACGGAGAAAACAGAATGAACCACAGATCTTGAACATTTTATTCCCAATCAAAACAGACAACCTATACTTAGAATATTTGGAGAACACACAATCTCAACAGACAGGTAAATAAAATGTTATTATTTAAAATCTATCATCAGTAATAAATTAATGACGTTAGATATGAATTGTTTATTGTTATGATATATTTGGAAACAATCAATATTGGTATTTATTTGAACATTGATACAAACATATTATTAGAAAGTTTGAAGATACCAAATGGGTAATCATATGGTGTAAACTCAAGAAGGACAGACGATATAATGGCTAAAGAAAACGGACTAAGGCACAGAGCTACAAAGCATTCCACAGATGTATGTAATGATCTCAATTTTCCCACTTTATCTTAGCATGCTAAAAGCATATAATATTATCTTTCGTTTATAAATTGCAAAGTAAAATTAAAATCCATGTGAGAGAATATAGCCTCTTGAGAGAGTCCCTTGTTCAGTATGTCAGTATGTCGGTATCTATTTATCCTAATATATCCCCAAGAAAAGTATTATGTCATATGTTTTTGACATCTGTCATTCGTCGGGATCGTTACCATATGGCAGCTGAAATTATAACTACCCATGCAATCAGTCCCATCACCAATAACTTTGTGCGTTCGAATCCTGCTCATGGCGAAGTGTACTCGATACAACATTATGTGACAAAGTCTGTCAGGGACTTCCGACAAGTCAGTGGTTTTCTCTTGATACTACCGTTTCCTCCACCAATAAAACTGACCGCTACGATATAGCTGACATAGTGTTAAAAGTGATGTTAAACACCATAAAGCTAAACCTATTTTAGTGTATTTCAGCTCAGGCACCAGTACAACTAACCACCCTATTGGTGAAATATTGTTGAAAGTGGCGTTAAGTACAATAACTCTAGCACTATCCAAAAGATATAGCGAAAATAATTTTTACATACGATGAAAATATTAAATGAATTGTAAATAAAATGGTGAAAATATTTGTGGGCACACGGACGCAACATGAAAACCTAAACGTATAACTTGTCAGAATGGGTTAAATGTGAGATGTGATGTCATAATATTTAAGGACAGGACACAAATAAAAATGTAGATATAATTTTTTGCGCACATGACGCGTTTCTGGAATGACCTTCATCAGGTACGCTTAAAATCGAAAAGTTGGAAGCCCAAATAATTTTAAAAGTTTTGGGAGCCAGTAAACCAAATGACCTAAACAGGATCAGTTAAATCGTCTACGGTCACATATGGCTGAGGGAGGAGAACCTTAGTTTTGATCAAATTTACCTTATTTAGGTACTGTAATTTCAGTAACGAGTATATCGAGCAAGCCATGTCAGTGCCGAAACACTGACTACTGGGCAGATGATACCCCGGGAACTACTAGTCCACCGCACCTCAGTGATAGTAATAATACAGTAGATATCAAATTTGGTACACACGGCGCGTTTCTGAAATAAGCTTCATCAGGTACGATCATAGTCAACACCTTGCATTTTATTCGTTTTGTTTTGTTTTAGCGTCTTTACTTTTTTTGTCATATCGTCTCAGAAGTATTTTGTGCCATCTTTGTTTTTTTTTACATCAGTTCGGTTTAAATCTAAAAGTTATGAAGAAAATTATCATAAAAGTTAACGCATGTTTATTTTTATGTTACCACGAATTATACTCTCTTGTTAATTAATTTATGTTAACAAATTATTGAACAGTAATCAAAGATGTACGTACTACGTTTCACTTCTATAAATCTACTGAAACAATTCTTTGAAATCGGTTTTATCAAATCAACACTTTCCTTTCCTAGATGTATGTTAATATATGCAATATCTACGAACTCCCCAGAAAAAAATTCTAAAAATTAGTTTTTTGTCAAATCAACATGTGTTTACATGTGTGGTAATATATTAATTACGAGTTCTGATATTTAATTTCAAAACTTTTGGTTATTTATTTTTAAAAAGTTTTCTACTACGCCTCTATGTTAGTTTCTAGTTTCTTTAACTTTTTGTGTACTTGAGCTTAGTTTGGTCTCCATGCATCTCTAGCTCACTACCTTTTAGACACTACATTACAAAGGAGACGACTGCCTGGTCATATTGTTTGTTATTAAAGAAAACGATATGCTTAAATTAATTCACATTAAATTACATTATCGCTATTTTTCAGTATTTCCTTTGATCTCGCTAGTAGACTGACATGGACAATTATCGCCAGTAACTAAGCGTTGTCAAGGACGGACGTAGTATTATCGCTGTTTTCCAATATGACGCTATAATGACGACACATGACCAAATCCTTGATAATAAGTGATTACATTTTTTTAACGATATAAAATAGTAATTGTGTTAAAAAAATGTCAGTATCTCAACAAAAATTATTTAATTATCAATACAAAATAGCGATAAAATAATTAAAGTTTTTTTTTAAACTCGACGACATTTCTTAGTCATCTCTCATCTCAGGACTTCGCCCTTCGATTAGAGATGACTGAGAAAAGTCCTCTCGCTTTAAAAAAAAATCGTTAATCACATATGAGTTTTCTTCCCCCTTAATCAAAGTATCTACATCTTGTTTAAAAGTAGCGCTAAACACCATAACCTTAAACTTATAACATTTTTCTGAATGATAAAAAACATGATTATTTCTGCCATATTATATGTATTTTTAACTAACGTATATCTATTTAACTAGTACCATTCATCACAATATTACTGACATGAAATAAAGATACAAGCCATTAATATGAACTGATTTTTTTTATATAGATCATACATCATTGTTTTCACCACAAGAGAAAGAGGTTTATGACAACCTAATAAATGTAGTTGGTAGTGAGATGGACATAAGAATAAGACAAAATATGTTTCTAATAAAGGACAAGATATTTAATAAAGTATATAGAGAACTAATTAAAGTATCAAGTGGAAGCTTAGCGGAAGGTTTAGATCTTCCCGGAAGTGACTTTGATATAATGCTTGTACTTGCAAATATTGAAGTAATACAGACTGTACCATATACGTTTCATTTAGCACGGTACACAATTCTTCTGGCGGAAGGTGACATGGAATTTCCTGGATTTTCTAGATTGAAATTGATAGCTAATAGTGATCATGAATACAGATTTACCCCACCTGAATGTTTTGTTGAAACAACAAATGGACTGTATTTGTCGAACATTTCGTTCATTAGTAAACTTATTGAACGTACTATTAATTATAAACAATCCGCACATGGTCCTTGCCTGTCTGGCAAAGATGGGGACATGGATATGGCCTTCTGCTTTCACTTGCCTTTTTGGCCAAGACAAGCAGAAGAATGGATATATCGTCATAGACCTTGTCAGTGGCCATCTGATATAATAATAGACAATATAGTTAATTGTGGCTGTACATTAGTAGCTATTGGACCCAAAGAAATAGAATATAATGAACTACTATGGAGAATATCATTTTCTATGGCAGAGAAACAATTGGTTCATGCTATGAACTACACACAAGTCCTTTGCTACGCTCTTCTTAAGCTGTCTCTAAAGAACATTATCAACAGAAATGATAAAGTTAAAGGTTTATTGTGTTCCTACTTCATGAAAACGGCTGTATTTTGGTTATCAGAAGAAATTCCCACTAACGCGTTTCAGCAACAACACTTATTTCACTGTTATTTTCTTTGCATTGATAAAATAATAATGTGGGTGAAGTGTTGCTATTGTCCCAACTATTTTATTCCTGAACTTAATATGTTTCGTGGAAAAATAAATCGATCTAATAGTCGGATGTTGTTAAATGTATTAGAGAGACTACGAAATGGTGAACGTGAGGTCTTTACTGTTAATACATTGTTTAATAGGGAAGCCGTTTTACATGAGTCATGTATGAAACTAGAAATGTTTTGGTACAGGGCTACTAACAAATATATTGATGTTCATTTAGAAAAAGGATACATGCTGCTAAGTTTCATAAAATCGTTAACCATGTCACAGTCTTCGATTATTTTGTCAGGAATATGTAAATATTATTATGCCTTGACTAGTCAGAACATTGTTCAGAAGTTGCCGTTACCTACTTCTAATATATCTAATGCGCATGTAATCCGACGTTGTCATAAACACTTACATGACGGCACAAAGTCAGATGCTGTGAATGGATGGTTGTTATATGCCTCATTTTACTATGTTCTTGGTCAGTACAATACAACGTTAAAGATAATAGATCACGTTTTGTCTCGTTGTACACCAGATATGATAATATTAGGTTTAAACAATTACACCACAGATCATGTTAAGTACTACAAACAGAACGCAGGTTGTGCAAACATTACACTGAGTGAGAAAATGAGACTTGCAACGGTAGACAATGTGTGGTATGTAAAACATTCAACACTGATACCTCATGAACTAAAACCAATGGTCCAGGAGTATGAGTTTGTTGTACCACCTGTTCTTATGTCACATTGTCTAAGGTTTTTATGTTACCATCATCTTTATAACATTGTCAATAGACAACAGTCACTACGTGATTTATATCTAACAATACAAGAGAGGTATTTCATCGATACAGGTGAATTATCGAATTCGCTAACAATACTAGGAGTATGTAATGAGATAGTAGGTGACAAAGAAGCAGCTTATTATTGTTACGATTCTGCCTTACAGTGTGAGGATGTAATTTGTCTCACGGCAGCTAAACTGAAACTAAACATCAACATGACATGAATAGTTATCTCATTTGCTGTGTGTATATTTCATTCTGTACCTGCTAAATGTAGTTGATCATATTAATGATTTCAAAGATCTGCTGTTAAAGCTACATTTCTTTAAGAAATGTTTGAAGATGTCAAAGTGGCAACCAAAAGCTGTAATTCGATGAAGAACAAACATTACAATGTTTACAAATATTTTTGAAAAGAACGACAACCCTCAACAAAATACTACACAGACGACTTAATATCGAGCAAGACGAATGCACTAAAAATGGGAATAAGCTCGATAAATGAAGGTTAAGCTATTCCTGTTCATATAGATGCACCCTTCGTTTCACTTCTGTTATCTATTCGGCGATAAGTCAAAAATGCGAAAAAATAAAAATAATTTTGTAGATGATCGTAATAATGTGATAATTTCAATGTGTATATTTACCTGATGAGAAATTATATCACAATTTGTGCACACAGTGTATCGTTAGTTATCATATTAATATGGTTATTAAACATCAAATAGAAATAAACTCGTCATAGCTCATTTATCACTTTATTTAATAACCAGAGATAAACAACCCACGGGCGTTCTGAAATACATTATATTATATTGTATGTTATCATGATGCTTGTAGATAATATAGCTAAAATTTTACCCTGTGATAAATCTTTGAATTTAGTTTGCAATAACAAGAGGTTTCATGGTAATTTCACCCTGTTTCACAAGAATGGCCCAAATGGGTTGAAAAAAGCAAGTTTATTAACTGCTTCCGGAATGTTATTACATGCCTTTCCGTCAATGTTCATAAGTTCACTTCGTGAATTCTCGAAAAACTGTGCTTACTAAGCTCTTTATTGAATATCTGCACAGCAAATTATTACATGCCAATTTTCTCTCTTATGATATTGAAAGTACTATGAAAAATGCATTTATTAGATTTGCGTTTTAAAACAATGCATGTCTTGTTCTATTGCTACGTATTTAATTCTAGGCAAAACTGACTAAATATTTTGGTACAAATTAGTTATTTCCCCTGTTGAAGTATATGATAAACATATTATAACATGTAATTTTTCATATCATACACTTTATCAGCCCTCGTTCATATATCATCCCTTGAGCCTATCGGCTCTCGAGCCGATATCATGACCTAGGGCTTATAAAGGGTATGACAAAATACCATGTAATAATCTATATTTATCACTATACATGATACATACTATATGTGTGTAATAATTCTATGAGTTCGATCTGGATAGTAGGAGTATACCGAGACGATTCAAATAACTATCTTAATGCAATGTTACAGTACGGACTTATTCCCGTACTGTGTGGTTTGACGGAAACATTTAGCATATATTGTGTGTGTGTATTTTTTTTTTATACATGATACAGATTAATTTATCTGACTTTAAGAGTGTAATATTTCTGACTTTGTCTCGTACTCCATGGTTTGAAGGATAACATATTGCAGACCTTTGTATATTTTTTTTAGATTTTTAAAAATTAATGTTGATAGTTAACCTATACATGATATATTTTATATTAGTGTTATAATTGTACGAGTTGGATCTGGACAAGAGGAGAATATCGAGACGATGAATTCATCTGACTTTAAGACTGTAATATCACACTCCAGCTTTCACCTCGTATGAACTTTATATTTATTTCCAAATTTTCATTATTTATGTTCATGTTTTATTTATACATGAGGGCCATAATTGTACGAGCTCGATCCGGACATGAGTTGGTCACTGATCGATTGTAATATTCTTCAGCTCCTAGCGTGTGATTGGATAGACACTACTTCGATGAACTTTATGTATATTTTTGTATTAATTTTGATGTTTCATTTATACGTGATACAGAGGATATTCTACACGCTAACTGTAAAACTATAATATGACAATTCAAACAGGAAATTGTAAATCTTAGTCTCGAACTCTGTGATATAGAAGACAAGAAATTTATAAACTTTATGTATATTTTCCGATTTTTGTATTAGGTGGGTTAACTTTGTTAATTTCGTGGCTGCTTTCTGCTGAGATTATGTGGCTATTATAACAATGTTCGTTTGATTTAGAGAGGAGGAGTATACCCATACAGTTCATTTTTATGACATTAAGACTGTAATGTTACAATTCAGACTTGATATTCTCAGTCTTCGTGTCGTATTTTCAGATTTTTGTATTAATTTTGTTAATATTGTTTTTACTTGCTCTTTTTCTTTATGTAATAGAAAGGTTTGTTTTATGTGTTTAAAATATACACCCCATGTTGTACTTACTATCACATTACAGGACATTTGTATTGATTATTAGTTGTTATTTAACACCATCTTTGGCAGTTTTTCGTTCATGCCTTAGCGAGACAATTTTAATTTTAGATATTGAAATAGAACAAGGAATTTTAAATATAGTCGAGCTTAGTTATTGTAATGGTAAATCCATAAATAAAAAGTAATAAAATTAGTGGGAACCATATGTGAAAATTAAGAATTGCTAATTTGCTATATAAATTGTCCCAATGTACTATGAATGAATAACAAATTTCAAATGACTATAGTTTTGTTAATAAGTTCCTTACACCTGTATTGTCGTGGGGGATCTACTTTTCCAAAAAGGGCCACTCCCCTTAACCACATTTCTGTGCCAGTCCTAAGATAGGACCTGGATTTCCAACACCATTTCCATTGGTCAATAATCTGTGCGGAGATTTGAGTGGAGTGTTATTGACCATTGTATTGATATTTGGTTAGTTGGTTGGCTGGTTTATGGTGCTTAATGCCACTTTCTATAATATTTCAGCTTTATCGTGCGTGTCAGTTTAATTGGTGTAGGAAACAGGAATACCCGGAGAAAATTACTGACCTTTAGCAAGTTACTGACAAACTTTGTCACATAATGTTGCATCGAGTACACCTCGTCATGAGCGGTATTTAAACTCACAACTTTAGTGATGATAGTCAGTTATTTTAGAAGTAGTTGTAACTCAAACTATCATGCGATCATCTCCACGAAGACCCTGAATTGATATGATGTGGAATTGTTGACAAAAACAACACAAAACATATCTTACAGTTGATAAAGAAAGCAATACAATGCCTAATTAGAAAAAGGAACTAATGTGAAAACTTAAAACAGTACACATGAATAACAAGTAGGAGAAATATATATAAAAAAACAACACTTCTGTTCAATAGTACAAATAAACAACAAGCTTATACAACAGTGCAAATGAAAACAAATGGAAAACAAATCTGTTCAACAGGACAAAAACAACAGTATAAATAGATAACAAACTTGTACAATGGTACAATTAAACAACAAGTCTGCAAAACAGTGCAAATAAACAACAAGTATGCACAACAGTAGAAATAAGCAACAAGTTTGTACAACAGTAGAAATACACAACAAATCCGCACAACAGTACACATAAAAAACAAACTTGTACAATGGTACACATAAACAACAAGTCTGCACAACAGTGCAAATAAACAACAAATCTATGCATCAGTAGAAATAACCAAGCATGTACAACAGTACAAATAAACAACAACTTTGTACAACAGTAGAAAAAACAACAAATTTGTGCAACAGTAGAAATAGACAACAAGTCTGTACAACAGCACAAATTAAACAACAAGCTTGTACAAAGGTACAAATAAACAACAAGTCTGTACGTCAGTACAGATAAACAACAAGTCTGTACAACTGTACAAATAAACAACAAATGTGTACAACAGTACAAATAAACAGCAAGCTTGTACAATGGTATACATAAACAACAATTCTGCACAACAGTGTAAAGAAAACAACAAATCTGTACAACAGTGCAAATAAACAACAAGTTTGTACAACAGTACAAATAAACAGCAAGCTTGTACAATGGTACAAATAAACAACAATTCTGCACAACAGTGCAAATAAACAACAAGTGTGTACAACATTACAAATACACAACAAATGTGTACAACTGTAGAAACATAAGCAATTATAAGTTATATAGGGCTTGTTTATTGTTATGATATATTTAGAAAACTCAATTTTGGTATCTCAAAAGAAATAGACCTAGTAACTGACTTAGGAACTGATCTACAAAACATTCCACACAAACTTAAGATTGGGTACTCTCATTGATATATCATGGCCTGAGTGCTCTCACTGATATATCATGGCCTGGGTGCTCTCACTGATTAATCATGGCCTAGATGTTCTCACTGATATATCATGACCTATGTGTTCTCATTGACATATCATTGCCTGGGTGCTCTCACTGATTTATCATGGTCTGTGTACTCTCACTGATATATCATGGCCTGGGTGCTCAAATATGTTGATATAGTTGATGAAAAAAAGGAATACCCAATGTTAAGTTTTGTAAAATCGTTGGCTATGTCACATTCCTCGAGTATGTTGTCAGGAATATGTGCATTTTATTATGCCATGATTAGTCGGTGCATTGCTCAGCAGATGCCATTACCTACTTCTAATATACATAATGCACATAAACACTTACATGACGGTACAAACTCAGATGCTGGATGGTTATTATATGCTTCATTTTACTACGTACTCGGTCAGTACAATACAACATTAAGGATTATAGACCATGTTTTGTCTCGTTGTACACCCGATAAGATAACGCTATGTAAAATCATTTACACTATAGATGATATTAAGTACTACAAACAGAACGTAGGTTGTTCAAATATTACACTAAATGAGAAGATGAGACTGACAACGGTAGGTAATGTGTTTTGTCTATTAAGACAGACCATCGAATTCATTAACAATACTAGGAGTGTGTAATGAGATAGTAGGCAACAAAGCAGCAACTTAGTATTATTATGATACTGTCTTACACTCTAAGTATTTAATATGTCCCGCGGCGGCTAAACGAAGAGCAAACCTCAACATGACATGAACATCTATAACATCAGCTATGTGTATATTTCTTTCTGTGTCTATTAAGGTGGTTTCATCTATTGTAAGATTTCTCAAAACTAAGATTTATGAAAAATGCATTTCTATCAGAAAAAGGTGAAGACAATATATTGGGGGAGTTTATATATATTTCCAGATTTTTGTATGAATTCTGATGCTTCGTGATGGTAGGTCTATAATTTTACGATTTAGACTTGAGATTCCCAGTGTTCGTCTCAAACGATATGATATAAAAGACAAGATATTGATGAATGTTATGTAAATTTTTAGATTTTTATATTAATTTTATATAAATGTTGTATTAACTTCATCAATGTTGTTGTTACTTTCTCTATTTCCATGTATAATACAAAAAAATGTTTGATATAGATGAGTTTAAGATAGACACTCCATGTTGTACTTACTTCACTATCGCATTGCGAGGCATTTGAATTTGTCATTATTTGTTATTTAACCCCATTTTGGGGAATATTTTATGCATATCGTGGCTAGACAATTTCAATTTAACATATTGAATTGAAACAAGGACTAATACAATTTAGTCTAGATATTATATAAGTAAAACTGTATGGAATAAGTAATACAATTTTGGGGAAATCTATTTACCTTCCATACATACATGTATATGAAATTCGGAAGTGTGACCTATTGTTATTGTCCAAACTATTTTATTCCTGAACATAATATGCTTCGTGGAAAAATAAATCGGTCTAATAGTCGGAAGTTGTTAAATGTATTAGAAGGACTACGAAATGGCGAACGTGAAACACTAGTCATGTATTAAACTATAAATGTTTTGTTATAAGGTTATTAGCAAATACATCGCAGTTGATATAGAAAATGTAGACAGTGTAAGTTCACTGTCGCACATTTTTGAGCAAGGTATTGCGCTATAGAGACAAAGATAAAGCATGCAACTCTTTCTAATCCATGGAACACAAAATTTAGGAGATCAAAATGTCCTGGTAATAAGCACAACTACATATGATGTCCTTACTACCTACCAAGTTTCATGAAATTCTGTTCAGTAGTTTCAGAGGAGTTGCGATGACAAACTGTGTGACGGACGGACAAACGGACGAACAGACGGACAGGACAAAAACAATATGTCTCCCACCAAAGTGGGAGGGGGGACATGACAACAAAATAAACTATTAAAATTGTAGAAAAAATCCATCCTCCAAAATGACCTCAAAATGTAGTTATGAAACTATATCACCAAAAAACTCATTCACAAATGAACAGGAGTACAGTTAACAAATGATAAAGAAATAAAATTACCTTGGAAATGGAAACAAGTGCTACGATATCAAAAATAACCTAAAAAAAACACTACAAAACTAGTCTATCAACATCAATGATCAATAAGAAAAATTAAATGAGAAAACACAAATCAAATGCACCCCAACTATACCAAAGTCAAACAGACCAAACACAAATAAACCACTGATTACATTCTGTCGATAATGATCCAAACTGTTATCTAGATTGACAAAATGAAAAATATTTGTAGTACAAAGCAAACAAATTGACACAAAAAGCCCAGAACACGAAAGAAAATCACAATCAATTTGCAATATGATACCGTATCGGTTAGAACTCGAAATATGTAGCTAAATGGTTAAATTCTGTAAAAAGCGCATTTTGGAATGATTAATAGTTATTTTAAATTTTAAATGTAACGATTAAATCGAGCATGATGTTTTCGTAATTATTTGACATGTTTTACGATTAATCCCATCCAGTTATGTGTGTAATAGTTAAAAACATGATAATTCTAAGCACAAACACACTACATTTTCGAGAACGCATATGTCTTATAAAAATGCGATATTAAGTGGTTCAACACCAGCTTCTTTTAATAAGGTTTTATGTTTTGTTACGATAATCCCACGCCAAGACGATACATGTCCGTAGCTGAATATTTTCAATTTTCGTTAAGTGATATTAGAGCAATTATCATAAATAACATTTGAATAGTCTACAAGCGTCGTCAATGTGATCAGACCATGTCATTTCATCATGGAAAATAGGACCTAGGGACCTATATGTTTATGAAAAAGAACCTGATTAATACTTGCATTATTCAGGATAGATCAGGATGGGTACATTAGTTAGGGTTTTTGTTTTTTTAATAGAGAAAATTCAATATTTCGTCTTTTCTGCATTAAATGTTATCAACCATTGCTTTGACCATTAATTTAGGGTTTGAATGTCATCATTTAAAGGGTTATCTATTTCTTTGATCAGGGCAGTATCATCAACAACTAATGTGATGCTACTTAGGGTATTATATTTGACGTCGTTAACATAATTAAGGAATAGCAAGGACCAAGAATTGAACCATGAGGAACCCCAGCCGATAGAGATTGACTGGGTGAAGTTTTGTCATTTAGTACTACTCTTGAGATCGGCCAGTGGAGTAATTTTCTAACAGTGAAATAACGTGTCAGTCATACCAAATTTCCTGAGTTTAAATATCAATCCATCGTGCCATACCTTACCAAAAGCTTTTGACACATCAAGAAAAATAGAACATGCGTCTTTATGAATTATCTGTGATAAGTAGCTCATGAGAAACACAATATTCATATAGTGACTTATTAGTGTTTTGCAAGTATTTTGGACATTCATGATAAAAAAAAGCAATGGGACGATACTTGGATTTTTCACTTTTTCACCCTTTATAAACCGGACAAATATGAGAAATTTTCCAACATGAAGAGTACACTTCCTTCCATGCAAGCACGCACGCACGCACGCGCACGCCCACACCCACACCCACGCCCACACACCCACCTACCCCCCCCCCCCCNCCCCCCCCACACACACATTAAATGACAAACAATAATAAAAAAAATTAGCAAAGATTGGACTAACCTGGTATTTGTTTAAGTGATATGACACAAACAAAGAACAATATTATGCAAGGGGGTTTGAGTGAATATATTTTTGTAGATTTAAGGTGGTACCTAACTCTATTATAATGGCGGACAACATTACCGGGATCAGTGAAGTGTTTTAAAAGTTCGCTTCAATTTCAAACGTTTAGCTGACACAGATGTACAATGTTTACAAAAAGGACGCTATGCTCATAGAACCTTATGATGGTTTTACATTTTTTAGTGTCTCTAATAAATAGTATTTACTGATAATATCTGGTATCAAAATTTTTTAGTGATGGGTAGAGATAGGTGTCGCCGTGGTTACTTTATGGCAAACAAGACAAAAAAAACCAACGATCTTCATTTTTCAAAAAATTAGATAGTGAACGGAAAACCACATTTTTTTTAGACCCAACATTACATGACCACAACCTCTACACAGAACCATGTACACATAAACTGCTTGATATTGGTTCAGAAATAACAATAGACGAAAATGATATGCATGTCAGCAATGACTGGACGGAGGGTAGACGAGTTGTGGAATTAGATGTAATGGCAAGGGAGATGTACTGCTGCCGGTGTAACTTGCTATTTTATTTATCCAATACAGTTGGTAAGAAGTAAAAAAGGTCAACTACAATACAATTGAGATTTGATCCCACAGATTTTTTATACAAAAATATAATAATCTCGGTGTCTACATTTTACCCCAAATACTCTTGTCAACTAAGGTTCCAAAAAGGCAAGGGTATTTTACACTAACATGTAGCTTAAGCCAGAGTTCTATGGTACTGTGGTAGTAATAGCTTTTGTTTAATTAAAAACAAACTTGTATGTAGGAAGAAAGGAAATAAATATCAGATGAGCTCCCCGAAAAATACAATGAAAATCTGTTCAACGTATTTTTAAGAATCAAAGGGAGATTACTTTGATACCAGATAGTCACTTGTTATTCCAGTACATTCTATTATTACTTTCAACTTCACTCATTAAATGTAATATAATGGAATAAGTTACTATTCATATAAGATGGTCACATTATTAGGAGATAAGGATAGAGTTATTCAGCTATAATGCACTCACATGGACTTAAAATTGTGTTTTTTGGAAAATGGGGGGGGGGGGGGGGGG